>CAJNJA010010681.1:0-14066 GCA_905231915.1 Symbiodinium necroappetens
GGGGGGGTAGTATGTTCACCTATCTAAAATGTTCTGGATGTGGTGTTTGCGCTCCGGGTTTTCGAGGTTTTAGGCCTTCGGGCTACACTTTTCGAACTTGGTATTATGTTCAGTCATGACCATGACGTTGTTTCCGGTAATCCTCACTATAAGACTTCCCGGTAGCACGTTAAGCCATTATTGAATCAAAGTGTCTTTCGTCCCTGCGACTACCGCTGGTCTCCAAAAGACTCTTCCGAAGACCATGCTGGCATTCCCCTCGCGAAAATCGAAGTATAAACTGCAGCCCTCAACCCCATTTAATCCTAAATTCTGTGGTTTAGGGCTTAGGCTTTAGGGTTTTGGGTTAACACGATGTCTTTACGGATTCGCTGTTCCGACCTTCGCTGGTAGAAGTTTACCGGAGGCTTGCTTCTGCCAGGTGTTCAGCAGTTTGCGGTTTTGCCTTAAGGGTTTAGGGGTGTTTAAGGCTTTGGCGGTGGTTTCGGGTTTAGGGTTTCGGGTTTGGGGGCTTGCAGGTTTGGCTTCACTTTCAGCATGTTCCAGGGCCAAGAGGTGGCCAAGTGATCCTATAGGGTTTAGGGTGTAGGGTTGATGCACCCAAAGGGTCCTAAGCACCTATATAGAGCAGAATGTAGTGTTTCCACAGTAGCAGTTGATGTTCTGATTCTGATTTGGGGAAGTATCCCCCGCAGGAAGCAGCACACCGGACCAGGCCTTCATTCAATTTTTCTCTCATGGGTTTAGGGTTTAGGTTTCAGGGTTTAGGGTCACAAGCCTGTGCCCATAGCACAATCCCTCCCAATCTTGAGACCGTTCTTGCAACGGCCACACGAACTCTAACAGCTGCGTAAAAGACAGACACACACACATGCATAGCTGTATCAATATTCATAAGTGGATACAGGTGTATATAGAAGTATAGATATGACAATGGTTGCAGATTACAGTGATACATTTGCTACGAACCTTGAAGCCATAAACTTTCCATGCTATGTGGGTACATCTACCCATAGGCATATATGCCAGTGAATATACCGAGCATCCAAAACTTGGTCTAGACATGATCGGGACATCCTTTTGGTGTTGTAAACTGCTGACACACTAGAACCTCAGCCCTAGAATAGAACCTAAATCCCCTGAGCCCTATACCAAGGCCAGATGTGTTGTAAACTGCTGACGTATTTCTGGGGAAGGGTCGGGGGTGGAGTCGTGTTTCGCAGCAGCCGCCAACAGCACATCTCCGAACCATGAGGTGCTGTGTTGCTGGGCAGGCGCTATGACGTGGTCCAGGTGCAACATCCTAATGCAGGATCCTGATTAAGAACCCTGGCCCTATAACCCCAATATTCTCGGGGGTCATATTAAGAACCCCTTAAAGGCCCAGGGTTTCTTAATCAGGTTCCTATTTTATTCTGAAAGCTGTTCAAGCCCCATCTTGCACATTCGGTTGGAGCCTTTACAAAGAGTCAACATGTAGAGTATGTCTCTAAACCTACGCTTGCTCTCTCCCCTCACTACTTTATAGGGTTTTGGGTCGCAGGTAGAGTTTAGGATTTGCCGTGATGTGCCATGCATGTTATAGCTTGAGGGTACATTTTCGGGCGGATTCTTACAGTATCTAACATTGCATGCATACACGCACACATGTGTATATATATATATATATGTGTGTGTGTGTGTACATATACATATGGATAGTGAGAGAGAGAGAGTGCCTTCGTGGTCACTCCCTAATATCCTCCCGTCGCAAAACTCAGTGTTTCATAGGAGGCTCCGCGTCTTGGCAGGTTCCGGCTGGTCCTAGTTGTGTGACGTCGTGTCTACATTCTTCTATGCTTGGGGTTTAGGGTTTAGGGTCGGCCCCCGGCTTGCGATGACAGCGAGGCTGTTGACAAGGCGTGGGCGGCTCGACGGCCATGTAGTGCACGATCCAAGCCTCCGCGCTGACTCGCCGGCTAAGCTGTAAGCCGTAGCTATTTGGGTTTGATGGTACCCCAAAGGGTTTCCCAACTCATAATGGTAATTCCAAACATAGAAACCCTACATTTCTACGATATAGGGACTTATGACCTTTATTTTGGGCGCGACAATCACGACCTTCTGCCTTTCGTCTTCAAGCATCGACGCCCCAGACACTCCTCCCGAATCCTTCTCCTGTTCTCATGATGGAGGCCAAAATATTCCTAAGTGCCCAGTGACGGTTGATGATATAAATCCTGCATTACCTTAAGGATCCTAAACTATGGGAAGTATGGCATCGGCATATTCCTTATACTGGGCAATGCAGGATTTATACCATCAACCATAGTACGAAGTAGAGTTTCCATGAAGCGCCTACAAGTCGATTTCTATGATAGAACTAAGGTTTGGGTATCTTCCAAGTAAGTACTTAGGATCGTTCGGGGAGGTTTCTGCACCTTGTAGGCCCTAAACCCTGCCCGGGAAGTCCGCTTCCGCGGCACTCCGAACGGACGTTGTCGAGCCATTGGTGGCTCAACCAGCCTCTCAGCAAAGTAGATCTGGGACAGGGTTCTGGGGTTGAAGGTTTAGGGGTTCGAGGGTCAATAAACCCTAAACCAGCACCATCATGGGACTTATGAAGTCGCGTTTACATAGAGTCATAGAGTTCGATGCTCCCTTAATGAGGATTCCTGAGTATGACTTCACATAGAGCCTAGGAACCATGTCCCCTGATCCTGTGGCAGGGTAGATGAAGATTTGTTGAGCGTGTTTCCCAGGAACGGTGAGTATTGCAAAACCCACAACAAGCCCAACACCTGACAGCAGATCTTTTCTGGTTTCGGCCTGTTATGCCATGAGGCCGTCCCCACCACGTGCCCCGAATCTGTTCAATCTTACGGCCTGACACACCCAAGCCCCTTACAAAGGTGACGAAATAGGCCGGTTTAGGGTTTAGGGTTTAGGGCTCTCACCATCTGCTAACTGCGAGCCTAAGCCAAGACATGACCTCAAAACCTAAACCCTGCAAGCCTCTAATACCTCCACAAACCAATGGCTGGGCTGTTGCGCGGACGACCGTATACTTTGATGCGGGAGGCCGTCACGGCTCTTTCAGTGCTTGTGGCTGATGCTCAGACTCTCAGTCGTAGGTTGTCATAAATCTTTAAGGGTCCATGTACCCAAATAGTCGATACTTTGGCACCAAAGTACCTATATAGGGACGAGTTTAAGGCCAAAGTATCTAAATTTGGGCACATGGACCCGTAGGGAAATGAAAGGGTTTGGAGTTTGGGGTGTTGTCTACAGAGTCAGTCATGCTGGACCCTGCAACCTTCAGCGCTTGCAAGGCTTCAGCCTCAACCATGTGCGACTATGTAGTTCTGAAAGAGTGCTTACATACTGGATGCCTACTTCGGTCCGTGCTTTTCTTGGCTATTTCAGATATATATATATATATTTTATAAATAAATAAATAGATAAATAAATAAATATACATATAAATATAAATATAAATATAAATATAAATATAAATATAAATATAAATATATATATATTTATATTTATATTTATTTATATATATATATATTTCGAGTGTGAACTACTGTCCTTGCCGCCGAGACTCGAGGGCTGCAAGTAGCTGTGGAACGCCAACCTCCATGGGTTTTTCGCAAACTCGACGCTGGGAGTCCAAGATCGGGTTTAGGGAGTTTAGGGAGTTTAGGGTTTAGGGAGTTTAGGGAGTTTAGGGTTTAGGGTTTAGGGTTTAGGGTTTAGGGTTAGGGTTGAGGTTCAAGGTTTTTAGCCTGCCCGCTACACCATACGGCCGTCACTATAGGTGATGGAGCATACCCCTAGCCTGGTGCGATCCTCGGAACCGTGGATACACAGCCATTTGCGAACCCGACAAAAATTGGTCGGACAGGATGATTCCGTGGTTTTCTTGAAGGCATCCAATGCACCTCCGAGACGTATTCAGCCTTCAGCAGCGATATTACACCAAAAAGGCTTGGGGTCATTGCTGCAGCTCTATCGCTCGCATATCCACTTCGAGGGCTGCAGACGGGAAAGAGAGCAAGAAAACAACTACTTGTGTACACTGCATGGGGATCGCGAGCCACCCACAGTGAATCGTTTCCAAGTCAATATAGCAGGAATATCTGGGGTGATAGCGGCAGCAGCTACGTAGCCTCTATTTCAAGGACCTGTGGCGCGGGGAGGGTCGAGTCATGGTAGTACTACCTACAAGAAGGTGGCAAAGTTAAGGGAGCTTCCCTACCCATAGGCTCCAAAGTAGTTCCTTTTTGTGGTTTATATTTAGGATCCTATAATGTAACCCCAAAAAGGAACTACTTTGGAGCCTATGGGTACTGGATCGATGGTCCACTTCCCTGATATGGCTCTGCCAGTGGGATCTTAAGGTCTAGGGTTCTTCCTACTGTTGATGATATAAATCCTGCATTGCCCATAATAGGAGTATACCATGCTTCCCATATTTTAGGGTGCTTAAGGAAATGCAGGAATTATATCATCAACAGTATTTCCTAATCGAAGATACCAGCAGTAGGGTACACTGTGCAGCAAGGGTTTCAGTATGAGCAGGTTGAGAAATGCGAGTTCCGCTTAGCAACAGGTTGCCAGGTTGATTGTGGAGTAAAGGTAGAGGCACGGGCCTTAAGGTTTGCCAGTAATAGGTCAGACTTCCTTTCAGAATCAAGCCAGAAAGCATTATGGGCTTGGACCATTTAAGCGCTTGAGACAGACGGCGTCTACTTGCGTAATGTTTGGACTTAGGTTTCCAAGACTAAGAAACTAGTATGGCAAAGAACGAGGTTCCACTCCTTCGCAAAAATAAACTTGCCAGCGAAACAATCGCCAGGCAAATCGCCAGGCGAACGGCTCCGACGGATTCGAAGGGTCGGGCCCTTTTGCTGGGGGTCGGGCACTCCAGTGTTTGAGGAGGGTTTGGGGGTGCAAGGTTGCCCTAGTTTTTGTTTAGACCAATCTTGCTGTGTTGACCTGATAACAGAGATGCCAGGTAGCGAGGCCATATAGCTACATCGGACAGACTAGGTAGGGGTACGTCAGGGCCAACATATATTCTACCATGTGTGCACATGGACCCTTAGGTAAGTACATCTTGGAGAAGGATTGCCAAACTGTTGAGCGGCTAACTTTCGGATACATGAAGGAATCTTATCGGCTCATGCCCTAAAATGTGTGAGGTGTACAGAATGTATGGTGTTTATAGGGTGAGGGTTGCGCGGGGCACAGAGCATCTTGAGTTTCAGGAATCTGGTTCAAGTGGCTTACAGAGTTGTTGCACAGTATCCGACAGAGCATCGCATGGCCCCTTTCAGATTGAGCCCCAAATCCTGTACATGTATGTATATGCTATACGCACACACACACACACACATATATATATATATATATATATTTATTTATATTTATATTTATATTTATATTTATATTTATATTTATATTTTTATATTTATTTATTTATTTATTTCTCTCTCTCTCTCTCTCTACCCTCGCTTCTTAACTTTTCAGCTATCAGCGAGTATTCGAGTACCTCCCAGACTTCGCTGCGGATGCTCCGTAGTTGATCACTTGAGGGATTTGAACGGCTTGGGGTTTAGGGTTTAGGGCCCTAAACCCTGAGCCCTAAACACTGAACCCTAAACCCTATATCCTAAACCCGAAACCCTGAACACCTGTACAAGGTTTGCAAGGGCACATCTTGCGGCTAGGATCTCAAGTGTGTCGGTAAGCTCACCTATCTCTATAATGTCGAATTCGGCCTTGAAGTTGCTATACAGGGAGCCCAAAGGAGTTGGAACATGGGCTTAGGAGGATAAGTGTGGGGATCCCCTACATTTTACCTTAAGGGCATGAGAGGAGAATGATGTTCCAACTTTTCTGGCATCTACCTCTAGGCTCCAAAGTAGTTCCTTTTTGCGGTTGATATTTAGGATCCTATAAGGGAACCCCAAAAAGGAATTACTTGGGAGCCTATGGGTACTACACACAAAGCTGGCATGGGGCCGGGGCTTCGTGAAGGCGGCCATCGGTTGAGTGCGCCAAGGTGCTTGCAAGCGGGAGGGAGGCAGAGAAGGAGGCCCCCTGAACCCTAAAACCCGTAAACCCTAAAGCCCTAAAGCCCTAAACTAAACCCTAAAATACCCTAAATACAAGAACCAAAGGAGGACGGGCCGAGTTGCGACCGGACTTCGAGGACGACCACGCGGCCACCTTTCACGTGAAGGGCAAGCGCTCCAGAGGGGCTCTTAGGGAACATATCACGAGAAGTGCCCTAATTAGGGTTTAGGGGTTTAAGGGTTTAGGGCCAGTTTAGGGTTTGAGGGACCCTAAACCCTAAACCCCTAAACCTTTATATTCGAATGGGACAAATCGCCTAAACCCTAAACCCTCAACCCTCATAAGAACGACAAATCGCAGAAACCTAAACTCTAAATCCTAAACTCTAAACCCTCATGATGCGAGAAACCTTGGCCCTCGCCCCGTGTCTTCGCCAGGATTGGCCATTTGCGCTTCCGCCGAGGCACGGATGGCAAGACACGCCAGATGCTGGAGGACTCTCTAAGGGACTAAAGGAGAGACCCTTAAAGGGACCCTTGGGGTTTAGGGCTTAGGGTTAAGGCTTTAGGGTTTTTGGCTTTTTTGGGTTGTGGGTTTAGGGTTTAGGGTTTAGCTAGAGGACTCTCTAAGGCTTTAGGGTTTAGGTCTTTGGGGTTGTGGGTACTTTATTCATAAACCCTAAACCCTATATTAAATACTCTCAAGATCTTTCCATCAGGGACCGTAATGATTAGAAAAGGGTTCATTCAAGGGTTTCCTTAATGTTGCTTCCCTACGGGTTATTTGAGAGATCAGGGTTACTTGCAAAAGGGACATCCTTCTTGGGGTTCCACTATAGATGCTGGTGGACTCTCAGGATCGTTGGGATTAGGATCGCCCCTAAACCTTAAACCTTAAAGCTTTGTCTTAGAGTTTGGGGTGTTTTTGTTTCGGGTCCTCAGGTTCAGCATGTGGGGTTTAAGGCACAAGGGCCTTGGGGGGACCAAGTGCCCCCGTAAGCCCCACATCCTCGGCACCCCATAAGCCCTCAGGACCTACCTGGCACCTGACTCACCTACCTGTTGAGGGACTTATCTACCCGGAGAACCCAATACACCTTAATGAAGCAATATACCTTAAGTTAAAGGGGCCTTAATATTGTGATTTACGGTCTATTCCTGAATTCAGGAGTATTGGGTTCTCTGGGTAAGGAGGTCATAATAAGTTCTTCAGGGTCTAGGACTCTGGGAAGCATTGATGTTCTTCAGTGTTCCTTTTGAGAAAACTGGTCTCGACTGGATTCTTGAAGCCACCGTAGACCTTTCAACACTAGTCCCTGAACCCTGACCCGGTTTTACGGTTTAGGGTGCAGGGCTGAGGGTTCAGGGTTAGCGGTTTAGGGTAGCCTGTAACCCGGAGAAACTGCGGGGGAGCAGAGAAGCCAACTCTGAAGACTTGCGCTTCATCCGCTCTACTCCCAAGTGGCTCGGGCTAAGGGTTTAGGGTTTAGGGTTCAGGGGCTTTGGGTTTAAGAGTTTATAAGGGGTTTAGGGGCCTAGGGGTTAAGGGTTTTGGGTTTTAAGGGTTTATAAGGAGTTTAGGGGCCTACCTTGCAACCCTCCCTAGCTCAATCTTGCACGATTGGCAAAGTGGCAAAATACCTTCCTGTCTCTGTCTCCAACTTCATGGTGCTTCCTGTATATTTAGAGGGTCAGGCGAGTTACTAGATAGGTGTTCATGCAGTAACAAAGCCTCTATCCGAACCCTAAACCCTAAACCCTGGGCCCTAATTACAAAGTCCTCGAAACATCCCTCCAGGTTCCGAATCCCAGCACCGGACACCTCCAAGAGAATAACTGAAAGCCTAACACTTGCACAACAAATCGAATATGCAGGGCAGGGGTGAAAAATCCCTACACCCGAAGCCGTAAATCCCAAACCCGAAACCCTAAACCCTACCTGGACCGCAAATAACCTACCTTTTTTTAGGGCTCCTTCTTATAGTTTCTTTATAATAATATAATTCCTCAAAAAGGTAGGTTCTTTTGGGGGGTTAAGGTAAACCCTCCAGGATGGTTTTGGTCTGTAACCTATTCTAGTCCTGCAGGTCCACACAGGGGATGCGACGACTGAAAAATTGAAGCTCCGACAAACGGCCGTATGCCCAACCTCTGAAACACGTACAAGAAACTCCCCTCAAACAAAGACACACACCTCAGAAAAAAAAACAACAACACGTTAGTAGACATCAAGTCATGATTAACGGTACAGTAAAGACAATAAATATACGTATACCAACACTATTTAACATCTGGGGCTCTTTCTGATAATCCTACGTAGTATATTATACCGTACCCCAAGACCCTGTTCTAATTCTGACAATAAGTACAGGGCGTTCATGACGGCTGACAGACCTCATCAAGCGACGGAGGCCCCACGGCGTAAAGCTATGCCCGAACCGGGAATGAACTTCAAAAGCACCACGCTCTAGGCAGGAAGCTGAAGTCCAAATACACAAGCCCCAAGCTATTTTAATTAATTACTATGTCAAATCTCTCTCACACACTACATATATATATATATACATATATATGCTTATTCATGTAATAATAATAATGATAATGATAACAATAGTAATAATATGCATACTTACTATATTATGGCGGCTACAGCATATTATATATACACATTACGGCAGACGAAGACCTTATGACAATTAATGGTAATCCTCCGCCAGCATTGAGCCCCAAGCTCTGTAAACAACGCCTCCCCCCCCCCCCATAATGCACGCAATAAACAAGCCAGCCATCAAACACAACCTTAAACCTGAACCCCTAAAACCTGAACCTTGACCACTCAGACCCTAAATCCTTAAACTAAACGCAACTGACAGCCCTGAATGCTATCATCCTTGACTCTTGACCCCCAACTAAACCCTAACCTGAAACCCTAAACCCCTAAACCCTAAACCGATTGAAAGTCCTGCGGCACTTAGCCCTGCAGCTGCAAGTTGCAGGATGTACGCGAGAAGAGGGCCCTGGATTTGAAGGCTTCTCGGGGGTTTAGACTTTTAGGTTTAAACGTTCAGGATTTCGGGGTTTAGGGTTTAAGGGTTTAGGATTCAGGGCTTGAGGTTTAGGCTTGAAGATGTGTCTTATCATGCAGGGTCTTCATGGTTTCTAGATCGTTTCGTAGTTGCTCAAGGGTTCGGAGGTTTTGAAGGTTTTGTAACGAGTTTATGGCTTCGCAAGGTTTCCGAAGGGGTTTCGGGTGAGTGACGTTAGTTTAGGATTTGGGTTTAGGGGCTTCGTGCGCTGTAGTTTAAGACATCAGAGAGGAGTCGACCGCAGCAAGAGGTGTTATCATAGGGCTTTATTGCGGTTTGGGGTCAAGGCTTGCTGTGATTTGTGGTCGTTGGGTCTTTAGATTTTGGCTCAGTAGGATTGGGGGTCGAGGGCCTGTTGAGACTTTTGATAGAGCAGTCGCCCCTAAACCCTACACCCCAGTAGCTCAACTTGTGGATGCGAACCTTACGGGATTAGACCCGAAACCCTAAACCCTAAACCCTATTATGGCTTCAGAGCCCTAAACCCATGGCTCCCGAGCCCTAGGCCCTAAACCCTAAACCCATGGCGCCAGAACCCTAAACCCATGGCGTCAGAGCCCTAAGTCCTTAACCATAGGCCCCTAGGTAGTTCCTTGTTGGGATTACCTTATAGGATTCTAAATATGAACCACAAAAAAGGAACTACGGCTGATGATCTAAATCCTGCATTTCCCATAATAAGGAATATATGCCATATCTCCCCATATTTTAGGGCCCTTCAAGTAATGCAAGATTTATATCATCAGCAGTACTTGGAGGCCTCTGGGTAACCCTAAGGTTGCAGTTTTGCCTTCCAGGAAGCCCGGCATCCTTTCACTGTGTTTCGACGCAGCGGCCATCGGCAAGCCAAGCAAAGATGCCCTGCTTTTGTGCCAATGGTCGGCCTGGTTAGGGTTTAGGGTTTAGGGTTTTAGGGTTTAGGGTTTAGGGTTTAGGGTCCATGACGGCTTCTTGCGGCATGGTCCTCCCTCCCCAAGAGCTAAAGGTCAAGCGGGCAGACATCGAGAAGGCGGAGAAGATGCATCCACCAATCCTCTTCGTGGACAATCCATTAGAGGAGTTCCTGGCCCATCCCGGTCAACCGTTTGAGGAGCGTAAAGTGAACCTCGAATACCTCACAGCGGTGGATTCGGCCTGGTGGCGGAGCAACAACTTTGGTTTCTCGGCCTTGCTTCCCACACGTACTGTGGGTGGACTTCCTCCTTGAGCTTCAGCCAGGAAGGCATCCCGGACCCTACATCCCAAGCAGTTAAGGTTTTAGGGTTTCAGGGTTTAGGGTTTAGGGCTTTAGGGTTTTAGGTTTTTAGGCTTTTAGGGTTTTAAGGCTTTAGGCTTTTAGGCTTGCAGGGTTTTAGGGTTTAGGGTTTTAGGCTTTTAGGCTTTTAGGGCTTAGGGTTTAAGGGTTTTAGGGTTTAGGCTCCGCTCAGAAGCCCGACCTACCTCCTTGGGGCTCCTTCTTATGAAGCCTTTGTAGGAGTCCTTACGAGAAGGCAGGTTAGGTCGTTACCTTAAGGGTCCAAAGGACCTAATAATCCTATACTTGGGTTACGGATAGTAGTTTTGTAAGTTAGGATTCAGAAGAGTTTATGATTATTAGGTACTTGGACCCTTAAGGTTATGTCAGGTTAAGGCAAGCTCCAAGCTGGAGACTTGTTTCCTCGAAGCCCTTTGTAGCGGCTACATACCCATAGGCTCCAGTGTAGTTCTTTTTTGGGGTTACCTTATAGGATCCTAAATATAAACCACGAAAAGGAACTACTTTGGAGCCTATGGGTAGAGCCATAAACACTACCATTATGGAGTCAGGTCTCGGATGACCGTCCTTGTTGTGATGTTTGGGACCTCATTCCATAATGGTTAGTATGTATGGAGCCTTTGGCATTGCAAATCGGCTTGCACTCCAAGCCCTAAGCCCCAAGCACGAAACCCTAAACCCTAAACCCTACCATAAGCCCAAGCCCTGAAAGCTCAAGCAGTCTGGCCTTCCACCACGTGCACTCTGCTGCGAAGGTGGAGCCAATCCATGGCGACATCTACACGCACCTCTCCACCAAAAAGGGCATTTGGGGTTTATAGGGCTTGGGGAATTCTATCAGCGGCTTAGAATCTCAAGGGGTTACGGCTTTGAGAGTCTAGGCCGATCTCCAAAGCAGTTGTTGTTGTTGTTGTTGTTGGTGGTGGTGGTGGTGGTGGTGGCGGCGGGGTGGTGGTGGTGGTGGCGGCGGCGGCGGTGGTGGTGGTGGCGGCGGCGGTGTTTAGGATGCGGGGGTTTAAGGATTATCGGGGTTTAGGGTTAATTGCCTGGGGTCTGGGCATATGTCATTAAAGAGGCTGTAAGATTTGGCGTTGAGGGTTTGGGTTCGGGGGTTCGTGGGAGGAGCAGAGAAGTTTGCTGCCATGTTTGCAGGATGTAGGGGCGGCGAAGGTAACAGGTTTCCAAACCCGCTGTCTAGAGACAGCTTGAGAATCTTGCACAAGCTCATTGCAATCACCAACTGGACCTTCTAACTACCTCTGCTAGCAGCTAAGCTAAGCCCCCCCCCCCNNCCTAAACCCTAAACCTTGAGCCCCTAAACCCTAAACCCTAAACCCTGAGCCCCTTAAACCCCTAAACCCCTAAACCCTGTACAGCTTTAAGTTGAGCCCTAAGCCCTCGCTGACGTTGACAGCCAGCGAAAAACCCTCAACGGTTTGTCCATTTGTCCAAAACTTATGAAGACCTCTGTCTGACTATTGACTGTGAAGCTCAGGTACTGGGCTTTTCGGGACGTGCTCGTGCACATGAAGCACGTAAGCGAAGAGGTAGCTATGGGGGCTGGTGTTGACAAGGGCTACTTTTATTGAAGGGATTGAATTATGGGATGGGGTTCTACAAGGACTACTTGCAATGCATGCAGCAATGAAGTCTTTAGTAAGTGACGTCCACTCGTGACTGTCGGCGATGATGGCCGGTTTAGGGTTTAGGTTTAAAGGGGTGCTCTCATGTTCTCTCTTTTAGCATTTCCGAAAGCAACAGTACTACAGCCGCATGAGGCCGGAAAAGCACTTCGGCAGTTAAGGTGGCAATCTTTGCTTGTTTGCAACTCTTTACGATGCTCGCTTTGGGACCGAACCCCCTCTAGAGGCGGCAGCCCCGGTAAGGTGACGAAAGCGCCCTCATCCAACTCTTTGCGATGCCACCGCAGGACATCAGAGACTTTGAGCACCGTGTTCCAACCACTACCAAGGTCCTTGTGGCATAAGGACTTGTAAACCCCAACCTGCAAGCGCTTCTACTCGAGACCCAGCACCTGGTCATTCGGCGATTGGACCCAGAGGGGTAGTGGGTTGAACGTATTTCATGCAGTGGGTTTTCACAAGAACAGCTGCCAAGGCTTATAAATTCCTGGCCTGGGTGGAAGAATCCTAATGTAGGGGACCGAATGTGTGTATATATATATATACACACACAAACATATCTATCTATCTATCTGTGTATATATATATATAATACAGATAGGACTGCTATACCTAGTCGGAGGAATAAATTAGAAACATTCCCGTATCGTCGCTTTAGGCAATCGTTCTACAATATACTTCGAACCCTTTTTCTGAGGCCCCCTGGTTTACTGGCAGGGTTTAGGGTTTAGGGTTGGAAGCCCCAGAAAGCACTACTCAAGAATGCAGGCTTCTACAGTAAACAAGGCCCTGCACTCTCTGGTCCACATATCCCAATAGTGAGGTGCTGGGTGCCAACAACCATCCGGATTAGAATTTCGAAAGGAAATTTAGTTTGTAGGGTTTAGGGTTTAGGGGTTTAGGGTTTTAGGGTTTAGGGGTTTAGGGTTTAGTGCTTAGGGTTTCGTGAAGCCTTGCTTTTTGGATACGTGGGCCCTGTCCGGATTTTCAGTCTTGAGACTGAAAAACCCTTAACCGTAACCCACGCCTAAGCACGAGAATACAAAGCCCGGACTTAACATGTCCCCAACGCGTAAGCCCCAAAAGCTGGTCTTGAAATTCGAATACCTTCTGGTTCAGAATTTTCGCTATACTCATAATTACAAGCATGTACTTAAATTTTGGTAGGAAAACTCATAAGATGTAATGTACATTCCTTAATGAAAGGGTTTTGGAGTCTCTTGGTATAGGGTGTAAGCTAAAACCCAAGATGTGTCCTGTCAGGCCACGCACAGCAAAGTACTGCATGTCGGACTGATTTGCGTGATGATTGTACGGGCCTGAGCAGTTCACAGCTCCAAGCTGCAGTTCTACTTCAATTTCAGGTGTAGGGTTTGGGTTTGAGGTGTTCGGGTCCGGGTGTAGAATTAGGAAGTTTTGGAGCCTGGTGCGTTGCGGATGGGCAGGCTCCTGACAAGGTTTTCCATTGGGGATAGTGTGCAAATGCCCTCTGCTGCACACGCCTGCGACAGGAAACATTGTTCTTCGAGAACATATCTGAATTTGAAGGCCGGCAACCCTATACCCTTACATCTGCAACTTGAAAGCTGCCAACCCGAAATATTCAATGCGATATGGTGAACCTCAACCCGACAAGCCCAGCCACTTCATCCTCAAAATAACCTTCTGAACGTCCTCACCTATCTATCTGTTTATCTATCTATCTATCGATCGATCTATTTATATGTGTATGTAGGCAACTGATCCTAAAACCCCAATAGCTGAACCCCAAAGCAACCCTGAAGCGTTGCTCTTAAATCCTCAAGTCGCTAAAGCCTTATGTAGAACCCCTGAAGAAGCGTTGTGGAACCCCTGTAGAATTATGTTACCATAACCTCCAAAACCCTAAACCGCAAGCAACCTACCTAGAGGTAGCTACGCTTTTGTCCGGAGAGACAGGTCCAAATCCTCGGCCCACCGGCGGTGTTGATTTGGAGCTTGTATGCCAGAAGCTCAAAGGGTTTAGGGTTTTCGGGTTCAG
>CAJNJA010010682.1:2069-14066 GCA_905231915.1 Symbiodinium necroappetens
CAGGATGAACACGACCCCCCCCCCCCCTTCCCCCCGCTTCCAAAAAAAGGCGAGAAACCGAGTTAGCTGCTGCTCAGCCCTGGCGCAGTCGACGTTTCCCGACTCCATGAAACACCAACTGCACCAGAATTTCCAATCCTGCGCCGCCCTTTGCCCGAAAGGTTGCCACTGAAACGCCACAGATTCCAAACCCCTAACCCTAAACCCTAAACCCTAAACCCTGAACCCCAAACCCTAAATCCCAAACCCCTAGTCTTAGATCCTTGAACCACGAAACTCGAGTATCTAAAGCACCAACCCAACGATCTCCTAGCCTTCCTCACGAAGGTTTAGGGAGCTTAGGGTTTTTGTAAGTTTAAGACTTAAGGTTTAGGTATAGGGCTTAGGATTTAGATGGCTAATGAAGTTCTGACTTCGGTTCTTGCTAGATCATGCAGCTGCAGCTGCTGCTGCTCGAATCTATTTCGAAACTCTTGCAACCGCAACCACTGGACCTTTAGGACTGCAGATCTGTCCTGTATGACTATATTTTTTCACTTACCACTATGTGGTATAGTCTGCTGGATAGTATCACTATGTGCTAGCTAGTGTTTAAGCCTCGTTCTGATTCCGAATTACCGCATGCACCTCTTACAACGTAAGCCAAAGTACCCTGAACCCTAACCCCACACCCAGTGCTTTTGCGTGTTGCACGTATAACATCTTGGCACGTTCAGAACTGCGTCGGTCCTGCCAGTCATGTCCATTGCTTAGGGTATCCCAAGCAATGCAGGACTTTGTCCGTCAATCGCTGCAACAACTGTTGGCGATACATTGCTGTTCTTGTGCTTATTGAAACTCGGGACTGCGGCTTCGTACTGTTGGCCTGCACTTTGCTCTGCTGCTTTACCTTGACGAATGCATCAAAAGGTTCGTACTCCCTTGAAATGCGACATTTGTTGTTGTTTGTGTGGTCATCCTGCTATCCTCTTCTTACCGCCATTGAAAGCTGTCAGGTATTCTCAGCTGCTACTCTACTCTGCGGCTAGAACAGGTTACTGCAAATGGCTATCTACCATGATCGAGTACCGTATCGGCTGTGACCGTTGGGCAGCGATTCAAAACCCTACGTTTTTGTACGACAGCAAAAGTACACAGGATCAATGACTACCAATGATAACATACAGCATTGGTCTTTAGATTCATCTCTGTACACGCATCGGGTGTTGAATCTTGGCCATGACCGTTCATCTACCCTAAACCCCCCAAACCCGCCTGCCGGCATCTCCATCACGAACAGAACCGTGTACTCACCTGACCACAGAATTCGGGGTTCGAAACCCCTAAACCCTAAACCCCTAAACCCTAAACCCTAAAACCCTAAACCCTAAAACCCTAAACCCTGAACCCTAAACCCACATCCCCAACCTTCCTTCAGCTCCTTGCCCCTCTCAATGAACCCCTAAACCTAAATCCCTAAACCCCGAAGCCCCAGACACCAAAGCCCAAAGCCTAAACCCCCAGGTCCCAAGACCTAGACCCCCCATATCCACAAACTAACGGTTTAGGGTTTAGGGTTTAGGGTTAAAGGTCTAGACCCCCCATATCCATGAACTAACGGTTTAGGGTTTAGGGTTTAGGGCTTGGGGGCCTAGACCCCCCATGTGCATAAACTAACTGTCCTGAGGCCCCCGATACCCAGAGTCAAGTCTGCTCGTAGTGATCTGCAGTTGCCAAAATATTACAGGATACTACTGTAATACAGGGGCCTTAATACTTCGAATAGGGTCACGCATCTACTATAATTATATAATGAGCCCTATGGAATAATATCGCTACTTCTTCAGGCTTCTATGTTTGATAAAAGGACGAAGAATGGCCCGGTCAGGCCTAGCCACAATGGCCATGATGACACACATACAGTGGGTTCGACTTCTCTTTATTGCAGCCTGAAGACCTCCTGTGTCCTCAATGTACTATTTGTCATAGCTGCTCCTATGTTTTGTAGATGAGGTTCTTGGTGTGATTGTTTTTGTCGCATGGATAGATCGCTGTGGCTACAACTGCTCTTCTGAATATAAGCATGGTACACCCACGTTGAACCTTCGTCCAATGCGTTGCTGTCGACTGCTTCCTACCACTGCCGGCATCCTCGCTGTCGCATGCTGCTCCTCCTCAATTTTGGACTTGCTGCTGCCAAAAACAGCCAAACTCTGTTTTCAAAGCGCATCTCTTATAATCAATAGCATTCGTGCTGCCTCTCCTCCTGATGCAACCGCTTCTGCCGCTCCGACACCTGCACCTACCACTGCAACTCAAAGAGGTAAGCCCATAATGTTACCCTTAAGCCTAGCAGCGAAAGGGAAAGCCGGCTTCTGACCAGTCCGAGCTTCGAGGCTTCACCTTCGCACACGGCCTCCTACTCTGGGAGCTTCTGATCGGAGTAACAACCTTCAAGCTACAAAGCACCCTCAACCCGAAACTTGAAACCCCTAAACCCTAAAGTAGATTCGTCGCCCCCGAAAACACCAAAAGCCCGAAACTCTCTTCCCCGACGAAACCACTTGGGTGGTTCTCTAAAGTAGGGCCCCTTGTTAGGTCCCCGATATAGTACGGCACCCTTGTAAAAAGGACTCTAGTTCAAAAAGGACCCTAATTTAGAGAACTACCCAGAAAAGTTTCTACAAGTGGCTCAAGAAGGGTTCTATTTATATTAAGAGATGTGGAGTTTCCGGTTCTCTTCCCCTAATTTAGAGAACTACCCACTTGAAGAGCAGCGTCCTAAGATCTCAGGCTCTCCTCCAGGCTCCAGCTGATGAGAATCTTTTAAAACCCTCAAGCCCTGAAGCACTGCACCCTTAATGCATCTGTGCAGTTTAGGGTTTAGGGTTTAAGGCTTAGTGCGCCTGAAAGATTCGAAGAGGGTTTTGGTGTAAATTGCAGAGAGCATGATTACATTTCAGGAAGCCTTTCGACTTACATTGGTAATTGTTCTCCTTCGGCTTTATACCTAGAACCATATACCCCTAAGCATCCCTAATCCGTACACCCCAAACCCTAAACCCAATAACAGCAACCCCAAACCCGAAAACCTCAACCCTAACCCCAAAAACCCTAAGCGACAAACCCCTAACCCTAAACCCTAAACCCTACATAAAACCTAAACCCCGAAACCCAACAACCCTAAACCCCTAAACCCTAAAACCCTCAACCTTAACGTTGGTGGCATGCCTGGCTGCAGCTCGCCGCTGATGCTGTGTCGGAACTCACGACCTGTGTCACGAAGTGGCTTAGGGTCTAAGGGTTCAGGGTTCAGGGTTTAAGGGTTCGGGTTTATGGGTTTAGTGTTCAGGGTTTAAGGGTTAAGGGTTTAGGGTTTAGGGTTCAGGGTTTAGGGTTCATGGTTCTCAACCCCAAACCCTACCTCGAAGCCCAAACGAACCGCAAAATGCTCGAGCCTGCTGCCGGGATCCGCACTGTGTGGAACGCCTCACCGGAAAGGTATGGGCTTAGAGATTGAAGTTCATGGCTTTTCAGGCCCATTAACCCTAAATTAAGTCGCGGAGTGTGGTGAGGGCTGCCAGGGATGTGCATTCAGGCTTCATGAGTGTAGTGATTTTAGGGTTCAGTAGTCAAGGATAGGGATTTGGTTCAGAATTTGCGGCTTTGCACCTGTGCGGCTTTAGGGTTTACAGTCCACAACTTCATGTTAACCTATACATTGGACTAAGCGGTCGGCAGCAACCTCAAAAAAGGAAGTACTGTATGAGTCGAGAGAATGAACCAGAGGAATGTTAGGCTTTTGACAGAGGATATGTCGAGTCACATAACTGATGCTTTGAGAAGGCATACCAGCGATGATGATCAGGCCGATCCTGTAGATCGTCCCAACAACAGGGCCTCAAGCTTATATCTCAGGGTTTGAGGATCTGTCTGAGCCACAAGTGTTCCATGCAGCCATTTACGGTAGCCGGTTGTTTCAGGACACGTGCCTCTCAACCATGCGTGGGGTTGAACAACTCATCCTTTTTATACAAATCATGGGGCGGCCTCTTTGCAAGCTCCTCTTGCACTGGGTCCTGGTGCTGTCATGTACAGCATCGTCAACAACAAATGAACCATGAACTAAAGGACAGCAAAGGTCCTCGGCCAAAAAATGAATCTGGTCTTCGGGATCACCGGCCCCAGGTGTTCCAGCAAACATTCGATCTGCTCCGACGCCTGGCGACACTGTCCACCATATCGACCTCTGGCCTCTGGCCACCACACAAACATCATTGGCCGCCTTCCAACGACTCACTGCTCAGGAAGGAAATATTGAAATCCCATATCAGCAATGGGGTTTGCGGCCGCAGGGTTCATGCTTTGGCATTTAAGGCAAATTTAGGGCTCGGTTCGTCACTAGTCGAAAGTAAGCTTAGAGCTACGTCTGTTTGGATTCCGATAAGACATAACCATTTTTGCTTTACTGTATAACCCTATTTTTGAAAAAACTAACCCAAGAGCCCAACACCCGTGATGAAGAAAAACACCTTGAATCATATTGACCGTCCCCTGTATGTTGAAAGGACCATTCCATCAATGCAAGACAGGGTCGTATTTAAAGGGCTTAGGCCTCGTGGCTAGTGGATTTGGGGCTTTCGCCCCCAAAGCATAAACTTTAGAACCCCATTAACCCCAAACCCTGAATCGCTACTGTAAACGTCGGAATATTTACTAATACGATTCCTTCGGGCTCCGGAATAATTGTGGCCTCACCCTCAGTGGCAGCATTGCCCAGCGATAGCCAGGCTTCTTCTTGCCGCCCTCGCCGCGATTCTCATGGTTTAAAGAATGTGGGGCTTGCGGCTTAGAGTTCTAAGGTTTACGGTTTGCGGTTTAAGGCTTGATAAAGAGGTCTGAATGATTACTGACGAGTACTAGCAACCTCATCTATAAGCCTGCTTAAGCGTACGATGATGCGTGGCATAAACCTCAAAAAAGTGCTTTAATTTCCAATTATGTCGGCTCCTATCTTGGGGCTAGGGCTTTAGGTTCTGGGGGTTTTTAGGTAAGGGCTTGTGTTCAAGGTTTGGGATGTGGGGTTGACTCCGAGACTGTGAACCCCTGAGTTAAGGGTTTTGAGCCTTATAGGGTTGGCTTAAGTTTTTTTCTACGCTCTTGGTTTGCTCTTCTGTTTCTCGGCGAAGAAGGGCTCCACTGCTGGTCAACCCCAAACGTGAAACTTCAAAGCAAGACCTGGGGTTCAAGGCTCCGGGCCCTGGGGTTTTTGGTTTTTTTTCGTGAAACCCCCTGCAGTCTTCGCTGAGGGCTCGACAACCGGCTCGAGCGAGTGGCAAAAAACGCATTTGCGGAACCTAGGTAAAGCTAGGCGACTGGCACCATGCCAGCCGGCCCTTCGGGCACCCGGTGGCTTTTGCCAGCAAATCCTTTCGAAAGGGTTGCACGCCGGCCCCCTTCTTGACAAGGGTTGCACCCCGCAACCCTTCACCCCCTTCTCGACAAGGGTTGGACCCCCAACCTTGCACAGAGCAGTCCTCTTGACAAGGGTTGCACCCCCCCGAGAGCCGCCCTTCTTGACAAGGGTTGAACCGCCCCAACAGCCTGCCCTCTTGACAAGGCCCCCCAACACTTCACGACTTGGAGCCGGCCTCCTTCTTGACAAAGGCTGCACCCCCCCCAGCGTTTCACGAGTTGAAGCGGCCTGCCCTCTTGATAAGGGCTGGACCCTTCACGACCCCCTCAACGTTTCACGAGTTGAAGCACCTGCCTTCTTGACAAGGGTTGCACCCCCCCAATTGAAGCCGGGCCCCCCTCTTGACAAGGGTTGGAGCAACCTTTCGCGGAGCTCCTCTTTCCTGACAAGGGTTGCACCCCCCCCCCTCCCACCCTTGAACACTTGGAGCCGCCCCCGGGTTGGACCCCCCTCCCCGACACTTCATCCCTCCAGCACAGCCTCACGGAAAGCCCACTGCTTCTTCCGGCACCCCCTGCCAGCACAGCCTCACAGAAAGCCCAGTGCTTCTTCCGGCACCCGCCAGGACAGCTTTACAGAAAGCCCACATGAGAACCCGCCAGCACAGCCTCACAGAAAGCCCATTGTTTATTCCGGCACCCGCCAAGACAGCCTTACAGAAAGCCCGCCAACACAGCCTGCCCAGCCCAGGAAGGGACAGACTCACAGAAAGCCGACATGCAGTGCTGCTCTTGATTCTGCCTGGGCCCCGTTGAAGATGGCCGGCGATGCCAAAGCCGCGCTGGGATGCCTAGAAGACTTTAGAACTAAACCCTAAAATGTTTGAACCCAGGGGGGTCTTGGCGGTCTTGGGGTGGGCTGTCTGCTACGCACGGTGCGCGCGGCCTGGGTGTGCACACACCAGCGAGCACCCGTGGTGTTACCACACCCTACACCCTAAACCCTAAACCTTTAAACCCTAAACCCTGAACCCTAAGCCCTGAACCCTCAACAATCGGCCCCTGCAAAGCCGCAGAGTCCTCTGGCCAGCAGCGGGCGTGCCGGCACCGTCGGAAAGTGCGTTGTCCTCAACTTGCAGACGTCTAGGATCTAGGCTTTAGGGGTCTAGGGTTCAGGATTTTGGGTTTAGGGCTTGGGGATTGTTTACGGCATATAAGTGGCTCGTGTTGTACGAAGGCCTCTCAGGGCTTTAGCGAGTTTCGGGGTTAAAGGTGTAGCGCTTCGGGGCTTTAGGCGTAGGGTTTGGGATGTCGGATTTGGAGTGTTGTGAAATTAAACTTGTGAAACTAGACCTAACTTTCACCTGATGAACACAAACCTACTGTAGGACCGCAATGCAACATCCTAATCAAAGCCTTCTGCTATCCTGCAGAAAGAAAGGCCCGAGCAGCTCAAGTTCAGGACTTCGTCTTTAATGTAGGGACCTTCATGATTCGAATAGGGTTTTGGGGTTATCTCCTTATTATAGGTACACTTAGAATAAGGAACCCTAGGGCATAATATTGCTTAAAATCTAGGCCCCTGGTATTAGGTTCCGTCCAAAGCGGGTTTGGATTTCGGACTTTCGTCTCCCAGAGACTCTTGCAAAAAGATACTACATGGGCTTTACCAATGAGAATAGGATTCGTTCAGGTGTTCCTGCTAAAGTGGTCTATATAGGGGTACTATAAGGGTTTAGTATAGGCCCGTAATTGCTCGAAGAGGGCTTCGGAGTATATTCCACTTTCGTTATAGTGAGGACCCCCAACGGAGATCAGTACTCATTTTTTGAGAGTTCCATATTTTGGAGAGCCCAGGGACAGGCGGAAGTCCGACAGCTCAGCCACCTGTCAAGGAAAGGACCAAGAGCATTTCTGGGGACTTAGGGCTTACGGTTTAACGCTCGGACTTTCGCGGATCCTGGGGGTGAGAGTAGTACGAACTGCGATCTGATGTGGTTGGAAGAACGAAAGGAATCGGAAAAAAAACGGACTGCACATCTAGGTAGCCATACTGCCAGCGCCGATCATTAAAGACTGAGATAGACTTAGTTACAAACATGAGACCAGTGTCAGTGTCAGTAGCAAGGTAGAGAGCAGTTTGTGGACTGTGCCTCCATGGTCTGTAGCCCTAAACCCTAAACCCAAAGCCCTTAGCCTCGAAACCTGAAACCTTGAAACCCCCAAAACCCAAAATCCTAAAGCCCCAAACCCCAAAGCCCCAAGAGCCTCAAATCCAACTATGGCAGCCATATGGCTCGGCCCGCAGATCCAAATTTCTCAGGGCTTATGGGGTTTGATAGGGGTTCACAGGAGTTCTAGGGTTTTAGGGATTTAGGGTTTGGGGATTTCACAGGCATCACGTTGGAGCTTGAACACAAGCCCCTGTGCAATTTGAGGTAAGCCTGCCACTTCTAAACTCTGTCACGAGCTCTTCGGACTAATTAGCAACGCGCATGGGTCGCTATGCCTGGGTTGATCTTTCAGAGTTCAAGCCAGCCATGGAAATGTGCCAGTATGGACAATGCCGACACCTAAGAAAGGCACCCGCAACATCCGACACTGCGCTGCCTAGCTGCCCCTCAGCCCTGAAACCACCTTGACTCCTCCACTTCGGTCGCCAAATAACAAGCCCCCCGAACACGCCCTTCAGTGCTGAATCGACGGTTTTAAAGGTTGAGGGTTGTTGAACTGGCCGAAGCCCAGTCGGCAGCGGAAGCCTCCAAACAGCAGCCCAAACCCCAAACCCTCAACCCTAAACCCTGAACCCTAACACAAAATCCCAAAACGTCAACCCTAAAGTCACATACAGCACTACTAACTCCCCGAAATCCCAAAACGTCAACTCTAAAGTTACACTCACCGCTACTAACTCCACACTACACACCATTCCCTAAGCCCTGAACTCCGAACCAGCCGCAGCCCTGAAGCTGTGGGTTTAGGGTTTAGGGTTTTAGGGTTTTCGGTTTAGGGTTTAGGGTTTAGAGTTTCGGGTTTAGAGTTTCGGGTTTGGGGTTGAAGTCCCCGCCTGAATTTCCAGGCTGTGAATCCCGGAGATGCCCTGGGAGCTCGCCCGGGTGAGGTCGAAGACCTTCAGCTCTGTGCCGGCTCTTAGGGTTTATGGCGCTTCAGGGTTTAATGCTTGTTAAGGGTCATAAGGCTCCTACGGTTGATGATATAAATCCTGCATTACCCATAACAAGGAATATATCATAATTCCCAGAGTTTAGGGTCCTTAAGGGTTCCTTCAGGATGTGGGGGTTTCTTTCTCCGTCGGGCGTCTTGCGAGCTTGAGTTGCGTTTGGAGCTCAGATCCGGTGGCTCTCAAGGTTTAAGGTTTCTCGGGTTTGACGGGTTTGACAGTTTAGGGTTTACCTGCAACCCAAAAACCTACCTTTTTAGGGTTCCTTATTATGGTTTCTATATATAGTTTCTGAAAAAAGGTAGGTCTTTTCGGTTACAGGTAGGTTTTGGCGCCGCGTGTTAAAAGGCCCTGGGCGCGAGGTCAGGCGGCTTCTGCTTACGGCTTCGGGGTCTGGAGGACGTCTGCAGTGCCAGGCCATGTCTTAAGTCCTGGTCCTTGAACATGCGGGTAGTTCTCTAAATTACCATCCCTTTCCGGGTCCGTTTACAAGGGTGCCGCACTCTATTGGGGATTCAAAAAGGGACCCTGATTTAGAGAACTACCCAATGTGGTCGATAGCATGCTTCCAAAAGGACGGTCGGCCCGCCGATGCGGTTGCAAAGCTGGCTTCTGATCGGAACCACATGAACTCGCGTGCGAGATTCTTGCCGTGTTCGAAGATGCTCCAATATAACATGATCTGCAGCTTCCTGGAATTCAGAGCCTTTAGCTGATTCCCCGGTTCATCGGCGTGTGTTGCAACGCCGAGCTTCTTGGCATGGCAAGAACCAGCTGGTAGCGCTCCATGCCGACAGAGTGTTGCAGCAACACCACCGGATGCACCAAAGGCCCCTTCACAGACTTGGTCTCATCGGATTCATAGGGATATCTAGAGCTCGATCATGCTTCCAAATGCATGTTCCCATGCTTTCTCCTCTCCGTCCCCAGCTCTCTTGATAGAGCCTCAGGAGGTTGTACCAAACTCATCGATCCAGCTTCCGGCTTTCTGCGAATCCTTCAGAACGGATTCGATGCCTCGTTTGAGAAACGAAAACTTCCTCCCATGGTTTGCCCATCCGGGGGGGGACGGAGCAGGCAGCTATGGCTGTGGCCTGCAGGGCTCTGACGTTTAGGCCTAGGCCTGGGTTTAGGGCTGTTTAGGGTTTAGGGGTTTAGGGTGTAGGGTTTAGGGACGCTGCGAAATTGCTGGATCTACGTTTCGGGGTTTCAGAAAATGAGAAACCGTAACACAGACCCTAAATGCCAGGATACTGGCTACTCGGACCGTTCAATGAGACAATGGAGGGTCTGAAACTAGTCATCATGCCCCTTTATATTTCCTAGAAACGATACTAGAATATGGGTAGTTTAAATTGGGGTCCCTATCAGGGTCCTTTTCAATAGGGGTGCCGCCTTCTTTTGAGTTCCTAAGAGACGACCCTCGCTCAGAGAACTACCCATCTACTCCCAAAACTTTCTTCTGATCATGAAAGCCCCCTGGCGCCTCAGAGTTCGAAGAACCATCCGGTTTAGGGTTTAGGGTTTAAGTTCGAGAATCCGAAAAAAGGAGGGTTCCCCAGGAGCCCCTTCACAAGAAAGCGCACCCTTGCTCCGGCTAGGTGGTCTTAATACCCCCAAAGGAGGTGCAAAATGGGAACTACTGGGTGACCTAAAGGACTAAACCCTGAACCCTAAACCCGAGGCCCTGAACCAAGCGACCGAGCCCAATGAATTCCTGCAGTGAAGGCTCGGTCTCGGTAATTAGGGTTTAGGGTTCAGGGCTTAGGGTTTAGGGTTTACGAGCTTGGAGATTACAGTTTAGGGCTTCGTAGGGTTTGGCCGGGTTTGGGGCTTATGGTTTAGGGTTTAGGTGTGAGGGTTACCGGTGCAGGGTTTAGGGGGATCAGAGCTTAGGGGGATGAGAGTTTGCAGGAGCCTTGGGCTCCGTCAAAAAATCCACAGAACCCCAAACCCTAACACTCTCACAGCCCATACTTTAAATTATAGGGGCCTGAAGACTATGATTTAAAGTATACTCCTTAATTAAGGGGTATTGGGTTCTCTGGGCATAACACGCTGTGAAACCCCTAGCGAGACCTTGACGTCCTTAAAACCTTGCGAAGCCCCACGGAAGCCCTAAGAGCACCGACACATGAAGCCAGGCTGCATCACGCAAGTCGAAGCTCCGTTGGCGCAACACGGACCTACGGGACGTCCCATATGGTATGATGAGCCCTGAACCCTAAACCCTAGCCCTAAACCCTAAACCGTGGCATGATGAAAGCCTTTTCGGATTTTAGGCCGCCGCATAAGGTGTTGTTTGGGTTCAGAGTTCAGGTTGGGGTCCGTACCTTGGCTTTTGTGCTCCTGCTGCTTCTATTTAGTATTGGCTCCCCAGAAAAACACATACCCTAAACCCTAAACCCCATACCGTCATACTAAGCCCCAACTTTTGGCACCCTGCACCCGAAGCTGGCTCAGGTGTTGAAGCCTGAACCGCTCACGACAGGAGATCGGGTCCAGACCTCTTGAGCCCTCATTGCCTGTGGCACCAAAACGGAAGGATGCTGCCTTCTGGGACTTCTAGAAGCGTACTATAGTATATGTAACCGGCAGACCGAAAAAGAGCCACAAAGAAAGGCACAAGTGATCTATCACCGATATGCTCATTTTAATGCATATTGTAGCATCTTATACCATAGCACAGTATGCTGTATGTATACGACAAATTACTATAATGGTGAGATCCCGGTGCGCATGTGTCTGTTGGAACCCCCCTCAAGTTCGCAGGGCACAGGCTTCAGCGTGTAGGGTTTGGGGTTCGGGTGCAGGGCCTAGTATTTGGGGTCAGGGTTAGGGTGTGCGGTTCGGGTTCAGGGTGTAGGGGTCAGCGTTCACGGTGTGGCGATTTGGCTCAGCATGTGGGTTTAGGGCGCAGGGTATCCCGTGATAATCAAAACACCATACCCCCTACTGCAGTTTAAGGAACATTATTAATTATCACACAATATTGCAGCCCCGTGTTCAAGGATCGCTACTGGAATCCCTCCTATAGCTCAAGGAGCAGTACTTCTCGAATATATGAAGTTTACAGGGCCCGTACGAAGCGTCGCTGCTATAACCGCAACCCCCGAACTCCAATTCCGCCGCTTGAAGGATCACTTAGCAACCGGTCTTACAAAGGTATCTGACATCAGTATCTTATAACTCCAATTGATGGTACTCATGAGCTTGACAAGTATCTTCCTGACCCCTACACCCTGATCTCCTCTCTTCCCTAGAACCTTTCCATTGGCCTGGGAAAAAAACCCTGCGAAACCCTGTTTCGAACCCTCATGGAAACCCATCAAAGCAAGCGCTGCAGTAAACTCTTCTAGCTACTAAAGCCCCCAAACCCTAAACCCTCCAAACCCTCTACGCCCTCTAAACCCTCTAAACCC
>CAJNJA010010683.1:1144-13779 GCA_905231915.1 Symbiodinium necroappetens
TGGTGGTGGTGGTGGTGGTAGTTGTAGTAGCGGCAGTAGTGGTGGTAGCGTTTTAAACTAGTCGTCATAGCCTGAGCCTGTGACTACTATGTACTGAGGTGTCTCTGTTACTGCTTTTCAGGGGAACTTACTTGCTGAGTTCATAAGCACAAGAAAGTGCACACTTTCAGTTCTATAATGGATCATACTTATGCTATTCCAAAAAGTCAAAAGTGTACCCATTCAGCCACTCTGCGATCCGAGAGATTTGGGATACAGGGCTCCGGGTGCAGGACCATCTCGCAAAGCCTTCAAGTCTAGACTAAAGAAAAGCGCAGGACTTAAATCTAAACCATAAAGGCTGAACGCTAAAACGAAGCCCCCAAGAGCAAACAGTCGCCGCCGCTTGAACCTCGGAAACCTACTTGTTGAGATGTGTATAGATGAAAGTCAAAATCAGTCAGGAACCTAAAACATGTAGGTCTCTCCCAAGGGCAGGTAGAGCTCAAGAACAAAGCTAAGTCAAACCCAGAACTGCCCTAAACCGGAAACCCTAAACCCTAAACCCCCTAAAACCTGAACCCTGGAACCCCAAAACCGAAATTCTAAACCCTAAAACCTGAACCCGAAACCCCAAAAACCGAAATCCTAAACCCCTTAAAACCCCAAAGCTTCACCCCTAAAGCTCCAAAAACCCCGAACCCAAAGCTCCTAAGCCCTCCGAGTTGCTGAGCTCATAAGCACAAAAAGAGTATACACTTTCAGTCGGTTTAGGGTTTAGGGTTTTAGGGTTTAGGGTTTAGGGTCCTCTATAAGGGATCAGGCCTTGCAAGGGTTGAGGGCTTAGGGTTTAGTTATACTTAGTCCATAAGCGCCAAAGAAAGAAAAGAGTATACACTTTCAGTTCTATAAGGGATCAGGCCTTACAAGGTTGTTTCTTTTGAGGGCCTTTTTCCGTCTGCTAGGTACTAGCTCGAGAATCTGCACAGCAGAAGGCACACCTGTAAGGGTTTAGGGCTTAGGGTTTAGTTATACTTAGTTGCTGAGATCATAAGCACAAAAAGAGTGTACACTTTCAGTTCTATAAGGGGTCATATTACTGTATCCCAGAAAAAGTTTAAAGTGTAGCCATTCAGCTACTAGGCCCTTCAGCCATTTTCAGTCCACCCACTGAGTCCCAAGTACCGACAGAGTTGAAAGTAAGGTTCCTTTGGTAGAAACTATACTAGTATGGTTTGAGTAAGTACCCCCACCCCCCTCCGACAAATCTATAAACCCTAAACCCTGAACCCCAAGCCTTAAATCCTTCGAGGAGCCCTGAACCAGTCAAGGAACCCTAATACTCTTATAAAGGAACCCTACAAACAACCTAGCACTCCCCTTTTTTCTGCAGTGTCACGCTTGGGAAGCGATAGACTCGGCAGTGGAGGAAGTCTCCTCGGACCGGACCTGTCGGGGGAGAGCTTCGGGTTCAGGGTTTTGAGGGGTTTTGGGTTTAGAGCTCCGGGTGTGGTTAAAGGAAACTACAGGTGGGGAGTTTAGGGTATAGAGGGGCTTGCATAAGGCCTCTATAAGGTATATATAGACCTTCTATATAAGGCTCCTATAACGGTAACTCACATGAAAATGTCCTAGGGATGTTTAGGGAGTTTGTAGGGTTTAGAGCTGGGGGCTTCGGATATCAAGGCTTTGGATTTAATGTGTTTTGCAGAGTTAACTTGCGCGTGCTTTACTGTTCTGCAACTTTGGAACGGTTTCAGGATGTGGATAGGGAGCCATGGAACCTCAGCCGAAAACTAAACCCTGCGCCTAGCAACACCGAAGTCTAAGTAAGGGTTTAAGGTGAGCTGCTTTCAGTTTGAGCCTCCCCCGTTAGGCTTGGAAGGTTTAAACATGTCAAGATTCACACACCCAAGTTGTGTTTTGGGGGCACCTTGCCTCTTGAAATTCTGAATTTCCACAGGATGCCTAACAACACTTTGAAAGACAATCGAGCACACAGAAATGTAAGGCCCTTTTCGAACCAACCTCAGCAGGTAGCGCGCTGGACTGAGATTTCGGGAACCTCTTGAGAGGCCTTGCATTATGGGCTGGAAAGCCCCAAAGCTACAAAATTGCGGGCATCTGTACCATTCACGGAATTGTTTTTAGAGTTTAGGTGTAACGTTTACCGAGTGAGCCGAATACTCTGCAGTGAAGCAATGCTGCTCAAATCATACGGCGGGTCCCGCTATGGTTCAACGGGTATTCCGTTTAGTAAGGACTCTTGGACACCACAATACAGGTGTTGTAAAAGCCCTATAGTTAAGGAGTATTGGGCTGGGGCGGGCTGGAAGTCCCGACACCAATCTGCAAGGAAGGGTATCTAGTCTGTGGAGTTCTGCACCAGTCCTATCTCCATGACCCTACCGTTCTACGGGTAGCCCGTTGTCAAACTTGTCAGGTGTTTTGGTCGTTGGGTAAAGGCCTATACCCTACCCATGTAGTACAAGCTGAGGCCTTAAAGTAGTCCCTATATAGGAACTCGACCGGCCGAAGTATACTCAAATGGGTACATGGACCCTTAGGACATAGACAAACCCTAAACCCTAAACCCTACCTAGACCCCAAAGAACCTACCTTTCTAAGGACGTATATTATAAGGAAATCATAACAAAGAACCCTAAAAAGATAAGTTCTTTAGGGTCCTAGTAGGCCCTAAACCCTAAACCCTAAACTCTAAAGATGCAAAAGCACGAGAGCCGCCTCCTCATCGTCACTTTTTCTCTTGTTGCCGCCTTCGGCCTGCCGCAGGTGATCACAAAATTGGGAACAGGGACGGGTTGCTTGTTTAGGGTTTAGGGGTTGAGGGGTTTTAGGGTTTAGGGGTTTCGGGTTTAGGGTTTAGGGGTTTAGGGGTTTAGGGTGTAGGGTTTAGGGCTACTTTCAAGGTCAAGGGGACTTGGTAAGTAGGCAGTAGGCAGAGTTGTCTGATAAGTACTCTGAAAAGGTTCCAACTGAGGTTCTGCTACCGTTAACTGCATAAAAGTGAGTACTTACAGCAAGACTAAACTCAAACTCTGCCACGCCAGCTTTCGTGATTTCAAGCATCTCGCGGCTCCTCAAGGATTTTCAGAGCTCAGGGCTTCGCCGATCGCTTTGATCGCCCGTCCTCTGACCTTTTTCGACGACCGCGATGATGATGACATTGCGACGAAGTAGATGTGGCCGTTCTTCCCTCCAAATACAGTCTCGAAAACTAGTTCCTGCGATTGGCTTCTGCATTGTCTTTCGATGGCAGGACCATAACCATGTCCAAAACCCTAAAGCCTAAACCCTAAAAACCCCTCAAAAACCCTGAACCCTAAAAACCCTAAAGCCTAAAAACCTTAAACCCTAAACCCTTGGTTGCGGAACCACACAAAGCAACTACGTCGGAGCGAGTCGGCTCGGCATCTACACTCCCGTATAAGGCACCATGGTACCTAACCCTAAGGGTACATGGACCCTTAGGGCTAAATATTATCCAAGAGGGTCCATGCATACTACTATTCTGCAATTAGGTCCCCAAAACCATAATTGTGATGGTCTTTTGGGACCTATTTCCATAATGGTAGTGCATATGGACCCTTAGGGTATACCCTAGGCCTTACAAAGGGATTTGGATATAGGTACTTTAGCAGTAGTAGCTAAATAGTATACCTGGGCCTTAAGGGGTAGTATAGCCTAGGCCTTATAAAGGGGTTCCGCTATAGTCTGCTTTTCATTATAAAGGGTTCCGACCGTAAAGAACCTACCTTTTTAGGGCTCCTGAATATGATTTCCATGTACCCAGATAGTATATACTTTGGTTTTCTTTGGCTCCAAAGTACCTAGGGACTACTTTAAGGCCAAGTATATACTATATGAGTACATGGACCCTGAGGGTTAGTGATCCAGGGCTTGGTGTTTTCGGGCTCAGGCTCACAGACCTCTCTGCATTTGCCCCACCTTCACAGGGCATTTAAGCCAGCTTATGGTTGATGATATAAATCCAATCCTGCATGACCCATAAAAAGGAATAGACCATAATTCCGATAGTTTAGGGTCCTTAAGGTAATGCAGGATTTATATCATCAACAGTATGATCCCGAATTCTGTAACGCCGCTAACGTAAGCCACCAAATGAGACCCAACAGCGCTACACCCGAAACTCCAAGCCCGAATACCCCTATAATACCTGTCGAAACACAGCACAAGCAAGAAGCCGTTTGGAGTTTAGGGTTTAGGGACACACACACACACACCCCAAAACCGCAAGAAAACCTTCAACGACACCGTACTGATCGTTTAGGCGAACCCACAAAACGATGCTCCACGAATCCAAAACGATGCTTCAAAATCCCTAAGCCGTGATCCCCCAAACTCCCACACCAAACCCTAAACCCCAAACCCTGAATCCTAAACCCTAGACCCCAAAACCCCAAACCCTAAACCCTCGACCCTAAACCCTAATCACCTAAACCCTGAACCCCAGACCCTAGACCCTAAACCCTAAACCCCAAACCCTAAACCTCCACCCTAAACCCACGGCCCAACTCCTCCAAAAAAAAGGCCTCAAAGTCCAGACCTGGCGCATTTGGAGGGTCGGGAGGGGCCTAGTAAGCAGCGAACGTTACCCCTAAGGGTCCAAAGGACTACACGGTTTAGGGTTTAGGGTTTAGGGTTTGGGGTTTGGGGTGTAGGGTTTAGGGTTTAGGGCTTAGGGTTTAGGGTTCATATACTCTTCTGAATACTAACCTAACAGGGGGCCTGGGAAGCAGCTGTTACAGGAACTACAGGTGGTGAGTTTAGGGTTTGGGGTTTAGGGTTTAGGGCTCAGGGTTTAGGGTTTAGGGGTTTAGGGTTTAAAGGGTTCAGGGTTAATAATCATATACTCTTCTGAATACTAAGCTACAAAGCTACTATCCGTATCCCAAGTATATGATTATTAGGTCCTTTGGACCCTTTGGGTTAATTATAGACATATAGAAGTAGGGTTGATGATATTAAGGACCCTAAACTATGGGTTTTATGGTCTATTCCTTATCATTGGTATTGCAGGATTTCTATTATCAACCGTGGGATCCCTTTTACTTATTACCTACTACTACGTCCCCCGTCCCTCCAAGCACGGACTCCCGACTTAGCAAGTAGCAGTTGCAGGGTTGGGGGTTGGGGCATTCAGTAGCTAGTCCTGCGGCTCAAACTAGCCGAAAATCGTGTTTATTGTGGATTTCGGGCCCCAAAACCTCAAAGTATGTCGTTAAAAGTATCACAACCCCATCAGGAACCCCTTTCGGGGCATTCATAACTCTATGTATCACCTATGTACGAAGTCCCCCGACCCCCCATGTAAGGTTGCAGAAGCAGTCCTTTCTTGAGGGCATAGGTTGAGAAGGACGATCCTTACCCAGAGCCCCAGATCCAAAAAATAGATCCCTGACCCGGAAAACCCTACAAAACAAATAGTAGTTATGACCCCTTAATAAGTAAGTAGAACCCCTAAAAGGGTAGGTTTTTGGATTCCCAGGTAGGGTCCCAAATTAGGGGATCCTAAACCCTAAACCCTAAACCATACACCCTAAACCCTAAACCCTACAACTTTTTGGATCCTCCCGGGGGTCTGGGTAGAGCATCCGTTCGAGCTTAAAGCCAGACGGGTCCCACCACTCTGACTCAAACAGAAGGACTTCAGGTATTTAGGAGTTTAATTTAGGGTTGAGGGGTTTAGGGGTTTAGGGTTTAGGGGTGTAGGGCCTTAGGGGTTTAGGGGTTTAGGGTTTAGGTATCAAAAATCTATTCAGAGCTCTGCGCGCCTTGGAGACCGAAAAACCCTACCGGATACTTGGACACTTAGAGGCAGACGAGTGGTGAGCCACGACTTTGGCGCGCAGATCAGTGGAATCAGGGTTAGATAGCCCAGACCCCCGGGAGGATCTAAGAAGTAGATCCCCTAATTTGGGACCCTAACTACTAAAGGGTACTTTGTAGGAACACCCTTACGGGATCTATTTTTTTGGATCCTCCCGGAGGTCTGGGAATACCATGGCCACAGAAAAGTCAGGTTTTCTATGCAAGCAGAAACATAGAAAGCCTGTCCGAAGCCTAGTCGTCATGTGTTGGTGTCAGGAGGCCCAAATTGAGTGAACTGATCCCTTGGCTTCTGTCAGTAGACCCTAAACCCTAAACCCTAAACCCTAGCCCCGAAACCCTAAACCCTTTACGGAACCCTAAACCCTAAACCCTAATCCCTAAACCCTAAACGGAACCCTAAACCCTAAACCTGTCCCCGATCCCTCTGAGTCGGTCCTGCCGGCTCATCTGGAAGCGCCATCAACCAGCACCAGGACAGCGCCATTTCAACGGAGGGTCAACACTGCTAGCCCAAACCGGGTAAAGCTGTACATCTCAGCTTGAGCTGGCAGCAGCGCAATAGCACCAAACATCGAAAGATTTCATGTAGAGGGCTTCAGTACCAGATTGAAATACCCTAAACCCTAAACCCTAAACATTCAAGGCTCTGGCCCAGGTTTGAAAGTCTAAACTGGTTTAGGATGGTTTGTGGGTCCTCGGTTCCAAAAGGGCCCGTGTTGGGCGTGAGTGCCAGCTGATCTGTCTCTTACAGCACCGAAATAGTCAGGCGGTGGGACAGCCAAAGCCCAAAACTCAAAACCCTGAACCCAACAGACTCGGGCCAGGAAAGATCTCTGAACCAATCTAAACCCTAAGCCTAGGCACGAAACCAGACACCAAAGCAGCTCTTGAATTGGTTTAGGGTTTAGGTTTAGGGTTTAGGGTTCATTGAAGCTTAAGCCACATAAGCCTAAACCCTTAACCTGCAAACCCTAAACCGGACCCTAAGGTCAAACTTGCTGCCAAAGCATAAATCCAAGAGGCCCCCCTCAGCTTCCCGAGGCGTTCGCCACCTCGAAAGAAGAAACCTCCAAAGGGGGCGCCCCTCCCGGACAACTGGGTTCTTCTCAAGGGGGTTTACACTGTTTAGGGTTTTGGGGTTTGGAGCTCCGGGTGTAGGGTTTAGGGTTTGGGTTCAGGGTTTAGGGTTGAGGGTTTAGGTTAAAGGAAACTACAGGTGGGGAGTTTTGGGGTATTATAGGGCTTCTATAAGGTATATAGACCTTCTATAAGGCTCCTATATGTAAGGGTAACTACCCACCTGCAAATGTCCTAGATTTACACTGTTTACCCAGAGGGTCCGAGTACGCAAGTAGTAGGGCATTAGGTCCCAAAATCCATACCCCAAGTGGTTTTGGGACCTTGAAACCCTACTATTTGGATACTTGGACCCTTTGGGTTTAGGGGCTTTGGGTTTTCAAGCTAAGGAGTTTTCACCGTTTAGTTTTCTTTTTGGCTTTTGGGGTTTTATCAAGGTACCAGGATAAGGATACCATACAACTACAATCTACCGTATTCTTCTATAGATCCGAACAAATCAGCCTACACCCTGAGGGTCCATTACCCAAATACTATAGACTTTGTCCTAAAGTACCACTAGAGGGACTCATTTCAGGCCAAAGTAATTTATTAAATGCACACATTGGCCCTTGGGATTAAGGAGTTTACATCAAGCGCCCATAATCAGAAAACCCTCTTATCTACCATGGACCCCTGTTCTGATAGCTTAAAAAAAGCTCCTTAAACAAACCCAGAAAATGTGCGGGTGTGTTTCGGGTTTATCAGAGTTAATGCTTAGGCAAGGCATTTATGCTTCTGGGTTTAGGACTTGAGGTTTTGTGTCTTGGCGGTGTGAATATCGGAACTGACAGATCCGTTACGGTGCGGTGTTTCAGGGACTTCCGATCACAAGCAAGCCCTGCTAGAACAGGTGTACGAATCCTTGCAGAGAACACAGGCCCACACAAAGCAGGGCCTAAATCAAACCCTGAACCCTAAGCCACAACCCCAAATTGGGCCTACATAGACCCTTAATCATTAATCAAAGCCGTAAACCCTAAACCCTAAATTGTGCATAAATAAAACCCTAGATCAATTTAGGTTGGCCCATCAAACGCTCTGAAACATGTTGGAAAATAAGATCCTCTCAAGCCTAAAAAAGAAAAGCTAGAATGTCCCAAAGGCTTACCTAGAACCCTAACCTAAACCCTAAACCCTGAACCCTAAAACCCTAAAACCCTAAACCCTGAAACTCTAAACCCTAAAACCCTAGAGCCCTAGAGCCCTAGAACCCTAAACACTACCTAGCAATAAAACCCCAAACCCTAAAGGTTGAAAGCCACCTCGCCGGAACTCCGCTGGTCAAGGTGGGCCCAAGGGCCCTGCGGCTGGCTTTTCTGGTCCAGAGGAAAAGAGTTTGAGAGTTTGGGGTTCAGGGTTTATAGGGGTTTTGTGGGGTTGGGGTTTGGGGTTTATAAAGGGGTTGATAGGGGTATTTATAGGGGTTTAGACGTTTAGGGTGTATAGGGGTTTATAGGGGTTTATAGAGGTTTGTAGGGGTTTATAGGGGTTTAAAGAGCTTTTGGGTGGTTGGGGGTTTAGGGTTGAGGGTAGGGAAGGGGGGTTTCAGGGTTGGGAGTCGAGGATTCCGGGCCAATTAAGCTCAAGGGTTTAGGGTTTATAGGGTTTTAAGGTTTAGGGTTAGGGTTTTAATTTTAAGGTTTACGGTTAGGGTTTTAGGGTTTAGGGTTAGGGTTTTAAGGTTTAGGGTTTATAGGGTTTAAGGTTTAGGGTTTAGGGTTTATAGGGTTTTAAGGTTTAGGGCTTAGGGCTGAGGGTTTAGGGTTTATAGGGTTTTAGGGTTTAGGGTTGAGGATTTAGGGTCGAGGCAGCACAACCCATGTGTTCTGTGCATGGTGCAGTCCACTCTGCCCCAAGACACTCCAAGCACCCCACCCAGGCTCCGAAGCGCTTTAGACGCAATGGTGCAGGATTGCAGTTGCCATGTGTGATCACGTGCGCGAGCATCCACCCAAATGCCCCAAGACCCCCCAAGCCACTAAACCCTAAATCCCAAACCCTCAATACTAAACCCTAAGCCCTGACAACCGTAGCCCCTAAGCCCTACAACAAAAATAAGGCGAAACCTCGAAAGCCCATAAAACCCCCGCCACACTCCATCCCAAATTCTTCATCCCGGAACCCTGAACCCAAGGGCCCCTTAACCCTTGAGTTTAGGGTTTAGGGTTGTCTTGTCTTGACCCCTAAACCCTGCTTGGGGGGCGGGGGGACTGAGTAAATAAGCATTATAAGTAGACTTCTATGGATCCAAAACTGGATTAGGATACTTCTAAGTTATAAAAACCGGGGAGTTACTACCTCTAGAACCCTTATCGATCCCTTTTAAGGAGCCCCTACGGAACCCCTTTAGATCCCATTTTAAGGGGAGCCCCTGAAGAATCCTCCTTTTAAGCAGCCCCTACGGAACCCTTCTAGACCCCCCTTAAGGAGCCCCTATAGAGCCCTTATAGACCCCTTTTAAGGAGCCCTATTTTGATCGACCCCTAAACTCAAAACCCGAAGCCCCTAGAGCCCTAAACCCTAAAGACCTTATGGACCCGAAAAACCCTAAGAACTCCAAAACAACCTTGAAAACCCTAAAACATCTAAAACACCTTGAAAACCCTAAGAACTCTAAAAAAAACTTGAAAACCCTAAGGCCTAAAAGCATGTATACCCTCAGCCACCCCTTCCCCTTTGCCTGGCCAGGGCCCGGTGGCTCGAGCTCTCCAACACTGACCTGAATAGGTTTTAGGATTTAGGATTTAAAGCTTAGGGCTTAGGGTTTAGGGCTTAGGGTTTATAGGGCTTAGGGTTTAGGGTTTATAGAGTTTTAAGGTTTAGGGTTTAGGGTCTAGGGTTAGGGCTTGCTGGGAGGGTCGGGGAATCTCGGGGGACTTAGTGAGTAAGTAGTAAGTAGACTTATAAGTAACCTAGAAGGGATTCTAATTGGGGTTATCATACTTAAGTCTATAAAATAACTACCTGCTCAGCCCTTGAAACCAGGCCTTTCCCTAAGGGTCCAAGTACCTACTAATCATATACTCACACGATTCTGAAGACGAATCCATCATGCCGTAAGGTAGCCTGTCCATCTGACGTCGCAAATAGCAAGGCTATGTATTCGTAACCCAAGTATATGACTGTTAGGTCTTTGGACCCTTAGGGATTGTGGACCAAGGGGAACTTTGGGTTGGAATCCGGTGTAGGCTTGCAAGGCGCTACCTTGGACCTGAACTTTGTCGGGAATGCGTATAAATCCTGCATTGACAAGCCATGCAGTCTTCGAATTGCGGTTGCCTAACCTGCTGGGGCCCGTATTTACTTAGAACGGTGCTTGACGTAACTACTTCTAGAGCCTAGCACGAATGTCTCTATGTAACCACGCCACTCATGCATACTGCAAGCCGCTCCATGTGCAACCCTTATAAATCTCTCCGAGACTACGGCGAAAGCCCAAGTGGCTTAGGAATTCAGGCTTCGAAGGCTCGGGAGTTGCGGCTTGAAAAGTGTCGGGCTTACGTATCAGGTCGGTTTAGGGTTTAGGGTTCAGGGTTCAGGGTTTAGGGTTTAGGGTTTAGGGTTCAGGGTTTAGGGTTTAGGACCATTGCAGGTGTCCCCCAAGGCTCCATGTACCTGTGCATAATATACTCAGGCCTTCAAGTACCTAGAAAGAAACCCCTTTCGGGCCTCATACTACCTTAAGGACCAATAGACCATTAAAAGTGAAGGCCCTATACCCCTATACTATGAATCCCTATATGGTATATGAAACTTAAACCCTTTTAGGGTTCATGTCGTCTTTAAGGTATGTAGGAACATCAGCATTAGGGCTCCATGGCATGACGTCAATCCTTGGTGCAACTCCAAACCATACAGTTTTCAACCCGACAGTTGCCAAATCCTATGACCCTAAAGCGCAAAACCTATAAGCCCCGAACCCCCTGACAAAGGCTACGCTGGACCCTCTGTTACTGCAAACCCTAAACCCTAAACCCCTAAACCCTAAACCCACCAACACGACACCTCCCCGACGGAGGCCGCACCGGCGAAAGCCGGTACTTCGCCTAAAGCGTTCGATCGAAGGCTTGGGGTAGTTACATGGAGGGTCAGGGGACTTAGTTTGCAGGTAATAAGTAGACTTATAAGTACCCTAAAAGAGACCCTAATTGGGGTTATGATACTTATAAGTCTGAAAAATAGCTGCTATTAGGGTCGGGGCTCCAAGTAGGGCTTGCCTACAAGGTCTTGCTGCCGTGCCCGGCCCTCCCCCATTTTTTGGGATACCTAGTTTTGCTAGCGAACTTTTTCTACCCCGAAGAAAGGGGGCGGGTATGACCTGGGCAGAGTGTAAGGTTCAGGGTTGAGGGTTTAGGCTTTAGGGCGGTTGATACAGCCTGATTCAGAAACTCTGGGTCGGTATTATTGGGGTGCTCAGTATGAACCCTAATATATTGGTTTCTTGATCAGGTTCCTAGATTGTACAGTCCTGAGGGAATTTTACACGGATTTCGGTGGCTTATACTGGCTTGGGGTTTAGTCGGAGTTTCCGACGGGTTTCATACGGTTCTGCCCGGCTCTGAGGGTTAAAGGGCTTGGTAGATGTTTACAAAGCCATTAACTAAAAATGCGTGTTTATGGGCTAGGCTGACGCCGTAGTTGAAATGGTTTTGGGCATCTGAGGTATATAACGGAATAATTCCCGAGCAGCCATGGAAGAAAGCGTGCTGTATGATGTTGCAGGGTTTGGCGTTCAGTGTTGTGAGGTCCAGCTCAAGCACTTCTATGGACAATCTCAGACGGCACAAGCAATCATAGCAAACTGGACAATACAAGCAAATGGAAACCTTCAACCCTAAACCTCAAGGACCCTTGTAAGGTTGCTCGTTCATAGTGGGTATACAGTACTTTGTTTAGGATGTCAGGGGTGAGGGTCTAGGCGTATTGAGGACGCTGTTAAAGTTCTTGCATCATACTCGTGTCTGGAAGGTTGCAGGGGTATGGACGTGGCTAAACCCTAAACCCCTAAACCCTAAACCTTAAACCCTAAACTTAGGTTTATACAAGGTTTAATGACGTTCGTGTTTTTGTGCTTCAGCTGCGAGTTTCCAGGAGGGTAATGGTTTAGGGTTTAGGGTTTAGGCAAAAACAGCACAACTACATGCCCCCGTACGACCCCGCCAGCCCCAAATCCAACTTCCTCCCTTCACCTAAACCCTAAACCCGAAACCCTACACCCTAAACCTTAGACTTAGACCCTACACCCTGAGCCGTAGCTGAGTCTACATCCCAAACCCTACACACTGAACCAACCAGCCAGACCCCAGGCCCTAGAACCTATACCTGACACCATGAACACGAATCCCTCGGCCAAAAGTCCCCAAACCCTAAATGCTAAACCCCAAACCTACTTAGTTGCTGAGTTCGTAAGCACAAAACAGTGTACACTTTCAGGGGTCATGAAGCTGCCAAACCCTAAACCCGAAAAAGCCCTAAACCCTAAAACCGAAAACCCCAAACCCCAAAACCCCAAAACCCTAAAACCCTAAACCCTCAAACCTAAACCCTAAACCCTAAACCCGACAATCTAAAACTTTAAACCCTACAACCCTAAACCCTAAAACCCTAAAACCTAGACTCTAAAACCCTACAACCCTAAAAACCTAAACCCTAAAAAACCCTAA
>CAJNJA010010684.1:2771-14064 GCA_905231915.1 Symbiodinium necroappetens
AAACCCCTACACCCTAAACCCGGAAGCCCTGAATACGTGAAGCCCTCAGGAGGAACGAGCCGAAGTGGCCTTTGAGCGCTTCCGCGCCGAGGAGCTCTTTTTGGGGAGTCCTACCCTAGGGTTTAGGGTTTAGGGATTCGGGTTTAGGGTTTAGGGTTTCTAGGGTTTAGTTTAGGGTTAAGGGCAATCTCTATAGCTATGAACTATTCGTTAAAATTTGCTCCCTTGCCACCCGTATATACCTGTACTATACTGCGCCCCAAACCCGGTTGAACAACTACGGCACCGAAGCAACGACCTTATCACCCGCTGTTGAAGCAACCCTCCAAGGAACCCTATTAAGTATTAAGGCCGATAAGCTGGGACGAAGTATCGGATGCTCTGAGATATGTGGGGGGCCTGAGTTAGTAATAGCATCCCCGTGTTGCCCCTGTTGTTATTGCGGTATGATTCCCTAGGCCTCTACTTAAAGGCTCAAAGGACTTCGTCAGGAAGGATAAGTACCCCAACAATGGTTATTCTTCTAACCCTAAACCCTAAACCCTAAACTCTAATTATAAGCTTACTTGCTAAGTGCCATGAGCCTTGTCGGTATGTTAAGGTTGCAGGCTCGAGGTCAGGAAGGAAGGCTCAAGCCTCTTGTCCATAGTTGTGGGTTTAGGGTTTAGGGTTTAGGGTTGTGGTAGAAGTCGGAGAAGTCGGAGTGAAGGTGGGAGTGGGAATGGGGGTGGGATGGGAGCGAGCAGGGAGATGAGGATGAGAAGGCAGAGGAGGTGGAGGTGGTCGTCGTGGTGGTCGTCGTTCGTTGTCGTCTTGACTGTCATGATCACTTTATCGCTCAAGTCCTCATCAGCATTCTGATGATGACAATGATTACGAACATGGTCCTTGGTGATGATGATGATGAAGAAGAAGATGATGAAGAAGGATAATCTGATGATGATGAGTTGACTTATCGCATTGTTCCAAACACTACGACTACGCCAAGGTCAAAGAGAAAGGCAAGTCGACCCGACAGGCAGTCCCGACCTCTAGCTACCACTCGACAAACCCCTAAGTCTTGGAGGCCTTGCGGCTCTTAGGGCTTTCTGAGGTTTCGAGGGTTTTGGAGTTGAGGGATTCAGGTATAGTCGTTTGGCTTCGGGTTTGTATTTCCCCGTGAAATGTAAGCCTCTGACGCTGCCAGTCTGAATTCCTACGCCCTAAACGAATTTTGCTGACGTTTTTGCGATCTTGGAAATGTACCCTACCTTCACCTACCAAAGCCCACTTTTTTGTAGCTTCTTATCATAAACCCTAATATGGAATTTATAGGGACCCTACAAAAAAAGTAGATTCTGGTGGGTCAAGGTAAACCCTAAAAGCCTCAACCGCAGAAGCGCCTTCTGAGGATGTTCAGATCGAGCTGGATGCCGTAGAGAAGATCAATGAGTTCTGCAGAGAATCCGGTGACAAGTATGTCGGGATCCCGTTTCTTAGCCTAGGGCTTTAGGGTTTAGGTTTAGAGAATCCGGTGACAAGTACGCCGGGATCCTGTTCTGAGCTTGGGGCTTTAGGGTTTAGGTTTTAGGGGGGATCCTGTTCTTGGCCCAGGGGTTTTTGGGGTTTAGGTTTTAGGGGCCCTTCAACAAGTACAGCAAGGGTTCTACTGTTCCGGGCTTAGGCATCAAAACTTGGCGGCGGCCTTGGTTCCCGAGCCCCTATTAAAAGGGGGATCTGAGTGACGTGGGGCGGGTTTCAGGGTTGCATCGGTGGTCTTTTCCTCTAGTTTATCAAGACCTTGCAGTAGTTGGTTTAGTCAGGATTTCTGCAGTGTTATAATATGACCGGGAGTATAAGGGGGTTTCTTAAAGCTACCTTATGAAGGCATCCACATAATCAGGACCCTACTGTCCTACTACTTGTATTTCAGGTTTATATGAGGGTCCGTTCTTGTCTGAAATGTGTCTTGTGCGTGTCGCAGAACAAGGGATGCTCACAAGTGCCTTGTGATGTTTGGGGTCATTGGGCTTTCATGGTTTTTCAGGGATTGTTTTTGGTGTTAAGGATTTCGGGCGTGTTTATGGCTCCCGTGTCATTAAGAGCCTATCAGGCAGGCTTCAGGGTTTCGGTCTGTGGTTATCCTAAACTGCCGAGAGCGCCGCTGACCATTTGCATGGGCGCTCGAGGCTCCGACCGAGGCCCCCGGCCGAGCGTCCCGTCAGAACGGTGAGGGAGGGTAAAGCCTCCCGGTATACAAGGACTGTAGTGCCTCAGCCCCGCCATTGACCTCTCTGCCGTTAGGCAGCAAAGATGAACCCAAACCCCTCACCGTTTTGTTGGGAGCCCTTGCTTCTCGTCGAGCGGCCGGCACAGGCCGCGAGGACCCACAACCCGACAGCAATCCATCTCAGCTCCGTTTTGCTGTGAAACGCACANNNNGAAGCAGAGAGCAAGAAAGCCCCCCTCGAGGGGGGTTGGGGGGTGAACCCTAAACCCTAATTGAGAATAGTTGGGGTGGCCGGGGCGGGACTACATGCTGACGCAAACGCGCGATTGGTGGGTGCGCCCCTATTCGTAAAGTAAAAGGCGCACCCACCGCGCGCACACTGTCTACACGCCCAAAACCCTAAACCCTAAACCCTAAACCGTCGTTGCGGTGTGGGGTCTGAGGTTTTGGATCCTGTTCTTGAGCTAGAAACTCTCCAAACCCTGAACCCCAAACTCTAAACCCCGCAACCCTAATCCTTCTAGTCTCAACGGCTTCGGGTGTAGGGTTTAGGGTTTATGTTAGCCCTTACAGCAAACAGCCCTTATGTGTAGTACAACTGGAATAACCCTGAGCCAGGTGGGGTTAGCGGTAAACCCTCAGCCGTAAATCCTTATCCCTAAATCCTCAGCCCTAAAACCCCAAACCCTGATATAAACCTTGACTCTAAGCCGTTAAGCTCTAAAACCCTAAGTAAAGCCCTAATGCCCTAAAAAACCCCTAAACCTCAAACCCCAAACCCTACGAATTACACCCTAAATCCTAAACCCTAAACCCTAAACCCTCAACCCCAAACCCCAAACCCCAAGCCCTAACCCTAAAACGTCTACGGACTCCCGGACTGAACCCATCCCTCCGGTCTAGGGTTTAGGGTTTAAGGTTTAGGGTTTAGAGTTTAGGGTTTAGGGTTTAGCGTCTTAGGTTTAGGGTTTTGGGTTTAGAGTTAGAGTACAGGGTTTAGGGTGTAGGGTTCAGGGTTTACGGTTTAAGGTCTGAGGTTTAGGGTTTAGGGTTTAGGGTTCGGGGTTTAGGGTTTGGGGTTGGCTTTCATTCTCCTCTAATAATAAGGGCCTTAGAATAGGTTTCGCGTGTACATTGTGGTATGAATCACTGCAATTATAGGGATATGTTTTACAGTACATACTCTGACTTACATACTACATGTTTTAAGGAACTCCAAAATAGTGTTGGTGCCTATTTAGGCCCCAAAATTCCTGCATGCTGCAAAGCCTGCAGGCGGTGCGGCTCAAGGCTGAGGTGGCCTTGTTACGCTTTGGGGTTCTAGGTTCAGGGGATTTAGGATTGAGGCGTGCAGAGTCTAAGTCTAGGTGTCGGTGGTTTATTTACGGGTTTTGGGTCGAGGTTTTAGGAGATTGAGGGTCTACAAGGGCTTTGGGGTTTCGGGTTCAGGGTTTATTGCATCCGAAGTTCAATGTCGCTGGCTATTGAGGTGAGCCTGATAAGCGGCAAGACAGTCTCCCTCGAGGCAGAAGCTGATGAATCCGTGGAATCATTGCGGCTGCGCGCGCAGAGTGCTTTGGGAGTTGGGAAGGGTCGACTCTTGAACTCAACTGGAGATATCCTGGATGGAGAAGCTCTGGTCAAGCGGGCCAGGCTAGAAACTGGGATGCTGTTACGGAACTTCATTTGAGTTACTATGTTTCTGTAATAAGGAAACCCTAGTATAGGCCTTTTGTGCATATATCTGTTGTGGTAGCTTAAATTAAGTTCCGACAAACAGCAACCCAGGAAAATGGGAATCCGCTACTTCTGCAGGTTGGTATGATTCAAGCATGTGGCGGGAAGCATCTTTTTGCTGCGATCCTGGGCGATGGAGCCATCGTAACCTGGGCCAAGCCATGCCCTGGTAGTGACTTCCTCGCAATGCAGGATCAGCTGAAAAATGTGCAACAGGTGAAAGCAGCTGAAGCGGCTTTTGCTGCAATCCTTGACGATGGGTCCGTCGTGACCTGGGGCGATGTGGCTGCTGGTGCGGACAGCACTTCGGTGCAAGATCAGCTGAAGAACGTGCATCAGGTTCAATCAAACGGACGCGCATTTGCCGCGATCCTGGGAGATGGATCTGTCGTTACCTGGGGCGATGTGGATGCTGGTGGTGACAGCAGTATGGTGCAAGGCCAGCTAAAGAATGTGCGGCAGATCCAAGCAACTGGCCTTGCGTTTGCTGCGATCCTGGGCGATGGAGTTTGCATCAGCTGGGGCCATGCCGAGTATGGTGCCTTAACCTACCAAAAACCACTTTTTTTTGTAGGTTCTTATCATAAACCCTGATATGGGATTTATACAAAGAAGTAGGTTCTGGCGGGTTAAGGTGGTGACAACAGCACAGTGGGAGATCAGCTGAAGACCGTGCGACAGATTCAAGCGACTCACAGGGCTTTCGCTGCAATCCTGGACGATGGATCTGTCGTCACCTGGGGTGATGCAGCGAATGGTGGTGACAGCGGTATGGTGCGAGATCAGCTGCAAAATGTGAAGCAGATTCAAGCAACCTATTCGGCTTTCGCTGCAATCCTTGCCAGCGGCTCTGTCGTCACCTGGGGCCGTTCGGACTTCGGTGGCGACAGCGGTGACGTACGAGATCAGTTGGAGAATGTGCAAAAGATCCAAGGGAGTGTATCGGCCTTTGCGGCGATCCGCGAAGATGGCTCCGTCGTGTGTTGGGGGGACACTGGCTTTGGTGGTGACTTTTCAACGGTGCGTGATCAGTTGAAGAACGTCAAGCACGTTCAAGCAAACATTCTGGCCTTTGCTGCGATCCTGGGCGATGGATCCGTCGTCACCTGGGGCCACGTTGGTTATGGTGGTGTCAGCAAGAGGGTGCGAGATCAGCTGAAGAATGTTCGAAGTATCCAGGCAACTCGCACGGCCTTCGCTGCGATCCTGGACGATGGATCTGTCGTCACCTGGGGTGAGCCTGCAGGTGGTGGTGACAGCAGTATGGTGCGAGATCAGCTGAAGAATGTGCAACAGATTCAGGCCACTCATAGGGCATTTGCCGCCATCCTCGACGATGGATCCGTCGTTACCTGGGGCCATGTTGACCACGGCGGTGACAGTAGCGTGGTGCGAGATCAACTGACAAGTGGATGATTTACGCTTCACTGGCATCATGTGGATCGCTGCTCTTGCTCTTGTCCTGAACTCCCTTCCTTATTTCGCTCCGTCTTTGCTTGACATGAACATTCTATGTTTAGGGGTTTAGGGTATAGGGGTTTAGGGTTTCCTGCCCTTGCCAAATCAGCGTTAAAGTCTACTACTGCAGTGGCCGGACCATAGAGCAAATATCTCCGTGCAATCCCTATATGACTGGATTACTTTGCAAAGACATAATTCGGAGAGGCTGAAGTTTCAGGGTTTAGAGTTGGGGGTAAAGGTTTGGAGCTTAGGGTTTAAGGGTTGAGGGTTCAGGGGTTTGCCCCTTTGGGGTCTGCATGTTTCCGCATTCCGCATGCCCAGTTCCCCCGCATCCCAACAGTATCCCCGAGCCTCCCTAAGCCCTAAACCTTTTAGGGTTTACTCAGAGAGCCCAATACCCCTTAATTAAGGAATATAGCTAAGATCACAATATTGAGCCCCTTATAATCTGCGGTATGATCCTTGGGTAAGGGGTATTGGGCTCTCCGGGTAGAGTGCAGAAGAAGCTCCTTCAACTACCGGCGATGAGGTCGATCCGCAGTTCCCGCCGACGGACAAGACCGGAACTCAGAACCCACGCGACTCCCCAAGGGTTTAGGGTTTAGGGCACCGGAACTCTGCACCCACGTGACTCCCAAAGGCTTGTTGTTTATGGGATTTCAGAGGCATTGATACGAGTTTTGCCATCGGACTTGTCCGTATGGGGTTGGTTACGTTTCTATAGGGCTAACATGCTTTCATGCTTTTTGTTGTCAAGGGCTTTGTCTGAGCGAGGATCTCGAAAAGGACTTCTTTGGAGAGAGATCTGGCCGCCATTGTTGTGGCATACGGTTGATGGTATAAATCCTGCATTACCCCATATAATAAGGGAATACACCATACTTCCCATACTTTAGGGCGCTTAAGGTAATGCAGGATTTATATCATCCTAAACCCTAAACCCTAAACACCTAAACCCCTAAACTTTAAACCCCTAAACCCATTCTTTAGGGCCCTTAAGGTAATGTAGGATTTTTTATCATGAACGGTAGTGCCGGAACCAGGCGACATTCCCCCAAATCCCTAAACCCCTAAACCCCTAAACCCTAAACCCCCAAACCCCCAAACCCCTAAACCCCCAAACAGTTTGGGGGTTGAGGGTTTGGGGGTTTAGGGTTTAGGGATTTGGGGGAATGCCTAAACCCCTAAACCCCTAAACCCCTAAAACCTAAGCCTTTTGCGGCCCCTGCCGCCTGCACTCTCGCGATGCTGCTGCACCCGCCCAGCAGCAGTTGCCCGCCGAAGCCTGTGTTGTAGGAACCCTTGAACGAAGCCCTAAACCCTGAAACCTGAAGCCCTGAAACCCTAAACCCTAAAACCCTGAACCCCCTAACACCTAAACCTCTGGTGGAGGGTCTGGGTCTGGGATGTACTTATCCCACTGACTTTCTTGGGGGATTTGCTGGATATAGAGCTAAGTTTTTTAAGCAGCCTTGCTTAACTTATGGCTTAGTAGTCATTTTTAAGGACTAAGATTAAGAATCTTGGCATTCTTCTGGTTGGATCTTAGGACTTTTGCTTTTTTGGTTTCTACACGAACTATAATAAGTAGTCCAAAAATTTAACTTTTAGGAGGGGTTCAGAAGTCAGCCAAGTAATAAGAATAACAAGAAGAGGAATATTATGAGTGTATTGTGTTTCTGTTTATGGCTTGAGGCTGGAGAGTTCTAGGACATTTTCAGGTGGGTAGTTACCGTTATAGGAGCCTCATAGAAGGTCTATATAATTTATAGAAGCCTTGTAGAAGCCTTATATACCCTAAACTCCCCACCTGTAGTTTTTTTAAAGAGGAGCAACCCATCCTTGGTTTTTTTCAGGTTGCTAGGCTTTCCATTCGAGTACCCATCCTTGAGTTACTACGGTTGGTCATTCAGCGCCAGTGAACGCAGGGCAAGGTCTTGGTTTTGTGTGTTGCCGCTGTCTACATCGGAAGAAAAACCAGAGCCCTCGTCTTACGTCCTGAGGCCCGTTTAGGCAAGTACAAGTAGCATCAAGTAGAATCAAGTAACTATATAGTGATACGTGCATATACCATGTTCTCCTAAGACGTGAAGGAGTCCTGGGGAGCTTTCGAGCGTATGGCATGAAGTTCACGCTCTAAAGCGCCTGTTACATACAGATCCGCAAGACCTGACATATCCTGACGTAGCTTCCGACACAGTATGACACAGTTCTTGCGAACGCAATTTCCCGGGGGTAGGCCAGTAGGCCAGGAACGGGCAGTGCCCATTTTACGCCCGAGCGCGTCTTCGTCTGGCGTGCTTCAAGACTTCTGATTGAAGGATGAAGCAAGAAAATCCCAGGGGGTGCGTCTTGATCTGCTGGAGTTTGACGCCAGCTGCCTAGGCCTACCAAAGCTCAAGGGCCGCATTGCCAGAGTTCTGCCCGGATGCCAGAAATGAATCTGTGGTGGAGATCATGATGGCGATGCTGCAGCTGGATCTGTGGCTGAAGACATACCGGCCGCACACCAAAAATTATCTCCTTCCAGTAGGTTCCCAGCAGGATGACCAGTGGTGGTTACAAATGGCTCGGTTTTGGTGCGGCCGGCAGGTAGCCCTAAACCCTAAAGTTTTAAAACCCTAAACCCTCCCTAAACCCCAAGCCCAAAAGCCCTAAAGCCCTAAACTTCACAAAGAACCCTGGAGTAGACCCAAAAACGCCAAACGTGGTACCACGCCCTAATTCTCGCTTCGCCACACGCGGAAGAACGCCGCAATGTCTTGTTTCGAGGTACACCCCGAACCCTCATGGAGCTTGTTTCGAGGTCCCTGTGTCTGAAACGCCGTACACCTTAACCCTAACCTTAACCCCGAAACCCGAAAACCCTAAACCCTAAAACCCTAAACCCCTAAAGCCCTAAACCCTAAAGCCCTAAAGCCCTAAACCCTAAGGCCTAAACCCCTAAACCCTAAACTCCTGCGAGGTCCCTGTATCTGCATCCAGATGACGCTTCGCGCTGGACTTGCTCGGGGCCCCGAGGTTTGTGAGGGCTCTGTGAGCCCTGGTCCTTGGGTTTGGGCTTAGGGGCCCCTTTAGGCTTTAGGGGTTTAGGGTTAGGGGTTTAGGGGTTGGGGGTTTTGGGTTTGGGGGTTTAGGGTTTAGGAGTTGGGGGTTTGGGGGTTTTGGGGTTTGGGTTTAAGGTTTAGGGGTTGGGTTCCGGGTTTAGGGGAGGTTTGCAGGAGTCGTGACGCTTAAGCACCAAGCCTAAAAGCAAGAGTATGACTCTGAGAAGGACGTCCCTAAACCGTAGCCGTGCCCCACCAGAACCGCCCAGCCTGAGGGTTCAAGGGTTGCATGTAGAGTCCAGCACATCCGTCGTCTCCTTCTCTACTGTCTACACTGTATGTTTGTTTGTGCTGTTATCGACTATGTTATCTAGTCCAAGGGCGCCCAAGCAGCGATGGCAGATGCTATTTCTGTTCTTGTGGTAACCGGGTTGTCGGACGGACATGGAAAGACCCTCATCTCAAGACAAGCTCTACCTGGACCCCAAAAAACACATTTTCCAGCACTTACAAGGAAATCAAAACAGGAAGCCCTGAAAAGGACGGTGTTATAGGGTCCAGAAAATCCCTCCACCCTGAAGCATCTGCCCCGCCCCGCCATCGTTCTCTCCACTCGCAGCACGTCCTTGCAGTGGTTTAGGGTTTAGGTGTTCAGGGTTTATAGGGTTTAGGGTTTGTGGTGTTGGCTTCCCTCGTTTTGTGCATCATAGGCTCAGGAAGCTCTCGAATCAAGCACCCTGCAAATGCAAAACCCTGCGTTTTTGGGCCTCCTTTAGGGGTTAGGGTTTCTTGTTTAGGGTGTAGAGACCGTTAGCGCCAGAAGCTCGGACCCTGAACTCCAGTCCCTAAGCCTTGAAGCGACCATCACCTCCTCTTTTGTAGGTTCTAATTACAAACCCCAGACTAAAAGTGATCGGGACTCCACAAAAAACGAGGTTTCAGTAGGTCAAGGTATAAATGCACAGAAGACGGGAAGTCACCAGGCTACGACATGAAAACAGGCATTCTGCGGAGTTTAGGGTCTAGGGCTTAGAGTAGGGTTTATATAGGGGTCTACAGAGGCCTGAAATAGGCCAAACGTAGCACCTTTGGGTCCCATATAGAGGTTAAGGGGCTTAGGGGTTTAGGGTTGATAGCTGGACCCCTAAACCCTAGACCCTAAACCCTAAATCCCAAGTTCTTTTCTGATGAGCAAGGCCTCTGTAGCGCGTAAGGGCTCTGGTCACTTCTTGAAGTTGTGGCAGTTATTTTTTTCTTTAGGGGCCTTAATAATTACTATTAATTTGGAGGGGTTCCTTGTTATAATTCTAGTATGATATACCCCCAAACCGTATTCTAAATCTTACGGCCCCTACATTACATAGTTCCCTAGCCCCCAAACTCCCAGCTCAAGCTATCTGAAGAGCAGTCGGCCCCCAGCAAACTCTAAACCCCACATCCAAGGAGCAGACTAGAGCGAGTAACCTTTAATACCTTTAACTCTTCGGGGTACTATAATCCTTAATATAAACCCTAAAGCCTAATCCCAAAAGCTTTAGTTCCCCCTCGCCCTGAACCCTACGTCCCGAACCCCCAAAACTCTAAACCTTGATTCCCCAAATCCCTAAATCCTAAACCCTAACCCTTGGGGACATACCCAGGACTCTAAACCTTAAATCCCCAAACCCCTAGAAACCCTAACTATTTCTAGGACAATTTCAGGTGGGTAGTTACCGTTATAGGAGCCTTATAGAAGGTCTATATACCTTATAGAAGCCTTATAGAAGCCCTATGTACCCTAAACTCCCCGCCTGTAGTTTCCTTTAACCCTTGGGGACATGCAATAAAGAGCAAAGAGCAGGGCTTATCTTCAGGTCTTGCGTGTGGGAAGCATTCTCCGCTGTGCGGGCCTTCGGTTGGCTGTCTTGCGAGTTTCGGCTTTAGGGCTTTTAGAGCTTTGGGTTTCGGATTTGAGGGGTTTAGGAGTTGGGGGCTTAGAGCTTAGGGAGTTGAGGGTTTAGGGTTCTTTTGTTTGTGTGTGTTTTTTTTGCGGTGTTTTTATATAGGGGTTATGTGGCTTTGGAGAGCTCTATAACGTTGATGGGGCGTTCAAGAGTTTACCGGCTTTGCCGTGCTTGAGGCCACCTAGGGGTACAGTTTACTATAACAGGTACCCAGAGAGCCCAGCATCCTTAGCGAGGGAATGTAAACTGGGCTCTCTGGGTACTGTACGGCTACTATCTAGCGGTTCAGGTTTGCAGAACAGAGGAGAGTGCTACCATAGACCTTAAGCAGGAGCCCTTGCAAAAAGGGACACCCATCTTTTTTCTGAATTTCCTTTGGTGCCCGACCTCGTGATGTCTGTGTCCCTTTTCGTTTTGTTGTTGTTGTTGTGATGGTGGTGGTGTTGTTGTTCGTATACTTCTCATCGCGAAGCTTCCTGAAGGTTTTGGGATGAGGGCTTTCGTCGGACAGAGCCGAAGAGCCGTATACCTCAAAATGGGGCTGTCCTTGTTACAAGGTACACTCCTTGTCGAAGGGATTCTGGAGCAGCCCCAAATATATCAAGTGCCTGCCCTGGATCCGAACCTAAACCCCAAGAGCCAACCCCAAGAGCCCAAGCACTCATGGCCTGGAGTGTCATCGTCTGCTCCCTCCCTAGACCTTAAAAAGAGCACCAAAGCCCTAACCAAGAAGTCCTAGCAGTTGTCGTCGTGATCGTCCTACAAATATTAGTAATTAGTGTCATTATCCACTGGAAAACCCGAACCCTAAACCCTAATTGTGGGAGACTCCTAACCCTGAACCCTAAACCCCTAAAACCCCTAAGCCCCTAAACCCCTAAAACCCCTAATCCCTG
>CAJNJA010010686.1:0-40255 GCA_905231915.1 Symbiodinium necroappetens
ATGCCTGCGTCGTCATCAAGTTGGGTATCCCTCTTGCTTGGTTTCCCAAGGTGTGTTTCGAAGTCTTCCTTTCAGCGATCGGTTGTTGCGTGCGCATACTTTGCACCAGCTGCCAGAACCGGTCAATTTGTCAGAGTCCTCTCTTCCTGTGATTCCCAGAGCAGACTTTTCATGCTAGCAGTGGGCAAGAACACTGGAAAGGTTAATGTTTCAGTGGCTGCCTGGCATCCTGAGACGCACATCTCACAAATCGCATAGTTACGCCTGCGTTCCGCTTCACTCTCCGAAGGAGCTCTTAAGGCAGAAACTGCGCGGCACTTCAGGCCGACAAGTGTTATGCAGATTCTGTGTCTGTCTGTCTGTCTCTGTGTGTCTCGACGGGTGCCTGCGCACGTGTATCTGCGCATGGGCCGTTGCCGTGCTGTCACGTCAATGTGTGCACATGTTAGGCAGGCGCATGCTTGTGGTCTTCCGATGCTACCTAGTAGCATGGCATAGCTAGCCGCCCGGCCATACATGTCGGCGCACACACATGCCATCCTGCATCCATTGAGAGCAAGTCAGAAGCGAGTCACCAGCAGGACTCACTGATGGACGAAAGCCAACAAATGCACACACCTTCCTGTTCTGACAACTGCGCGTGGTTATCTGCGTGTGCAAACTCAGACTTGCAAACATGTCGACATGTCTCGTGTCAGGTAGGTCCACCCGATACACGGACACAGGCATGAAGCTGCCGATACTCTCTGCATGCATCCGAAAACTCGGTGAAGCAAGTGGCATGCACAACAAATTTTCGGACCTTGCTCCGCATGTGAAACTGGTTGACTGCAACTGCAACCATCTGGTTTCAGAAATGGTCGCAGTAGAAGTTGTTCCGCATCAGGGTCTGCTTGCAAAGCACTCCGATCACTACTATTGGGTTTCGGGTGTAGGAAACACTTCAATGCGACTATTGCGATGACTGCTCTCATTACTACGCTTGGAAGTGTTAACATCTAGCAATTCCTACTCCTCTAGATTTTGCCGGCTGTTTCTTTGCAGCACCCTACGCGTAGGTTTCAGAACTACCTGGTCTGCCCACATGCAATGAAAAGCCGCTGGCCGATAAGACCACTTCTCGTGGCGGCAGGTAGTGTCCCGCAACAGCGTAGTCTGTGCACTGCATGCTCAGTAAGAGTGGTAACCGGTTCTCTGGACACATGAGACAGGGCACGATTGAATTCTAATCCGAAGCGCTTCGGGATGTACTCTCCATGTCGCCAGGGGCCGAGACGGTAAGCAAAATTACGAACCAGTCTTCACTAGTGCTACAGAGGCTGTCACACACTTGCCCATCTCGCGGCCCCTAGTTATGCGAAGTACGGTTTAGCAATATTTATAGGGTTTGTATTTTGTGGGAGGTGATTCTGGGGATGCTAGTGACAACGACCCCACCTCATGTCGGCTGCCTGCTGGCCCTTGGCTCAGAACCTGTTTGCTCCGGGGCTTCCCGCGGCTCCGCAGGAACCTCGCCGGCCTCGTCCACTGTCTCCAGCGGCTGGACGACCTAGGACTTGCTTGTTGGTGGTTACAGGAGAAGCTTCTCAACGAGAACAGCAAAACCTCGTTGGAGCTCCGAAGATCTGTGCCATCCGCCCGCAGCGCAGGTGTTTCTTAAAAAGGCCAGCAACCCTGCACCACTTCGGGTTTCGAGACTCGGACTGGGACTCTCCAGGCGAGGCGAGGCAGCGAGGGTTCAGGGTTTAGGAACCATCTTCCTTGCTCAGGGAACGAGGGGGCCCAACAAACCACATTAACATCAGGATTCCCAGTGTTGGACGCCCTAAAAATGATCTCAAACGATCCCAAGAATTCCCCGATTCATAGTCATCTGGTGTCTTCAGGATCTCCCTTAGCCCCAAATGTCGTCCTAGGATCCCACTCATCATTCGATCTTTAGGGGGGGCGGCCTCCATGGAGCCTCGTCTGGGCTTGGGCTGCTCCCAGGGTGCCAATCGAAGAGGCTTCTTCGGCTCCTCGGGTAGAAGACCTCACCAAAAAATTCTCCGGGTCTCAACCGAAGATTCTTCGATGGCTCTTAGTCTGACGTCTTCATGGTAGGACTCTGTTTTGAGGACGGTCGGGAAGGAAGCTGCAATAGTAGATTGGTTGTTGACAACATGACCGGGATAATCTTGACCTCGGGCATGCATATCTAGGTTGAGAGGAGACATGAAGGCCGGATGTGTCTGCTTACTAACATGGGCATGGAGGCTCTCTGAATCTCCAGGTCTGAGGTTGACGTCGAGCTGCAAGGAATCCACATGGGATGTCCTAGACTGAACAGCTGGCTATAGCTGCAATCTTTCCCCCAGAAGTTGAGGTTGCTGATGTTCTCGTTTGCCCGGCACCCTAAGTGTGCAATTTGACCTTAAATCCCAGCCTGGATAAGTCGTACGCCGCTTCTGATCGCAATCGATGATAACCAGCTGTCTCTGTGCGGACTCAACCAGCGCCATCTCTTGCCGAACCTTCAGGGGGCCAAACCCAGGGATCTGAAGGCTTGCTGGAAGGAGGATGAGAGTAAGGCAAGGAGAACCGACAGGCCAAATATGACCGACCTCCCCCCCGACATGCAAGCGCGATGCCTGTAACCGGAGATCCAGGGGACAACACTTGCCTACATAAACTGAACCTTCGGCACCACAAGCCTCAATTTTAGAGTGCCAGGAATTCGGCACCAACACCCGCAAAACCATTCCAGGTAAAGAGTCTCGCACATGATCCAGGTTCACTTGCAAGTGCAGATGGGCTGAGAGGGTGCTTGTCTGCACTTGTGCTGAAGGTGGCATATGCACGGCGTCTGGACATGTACCCAAAATTCCAATGCTTGAACGAAGACGCACCTGCCCGCCCACACGGCCCCCTCCGTCCCACAAGCCAGAACATCGGCGAGGCCTCGCTGTGTGACCGCTCGATCAGCTCCTCGGCACAATGCTGGCCGATGAAGTTCAAACGCCTGAGCTGCCATTCTCGCAAGAACCCTAAACCGTCCCAAGCGCACACGGCGATTCTCATATTTTTGGGTCTCGGCTCTTCAGAGGACGGCACAGCATTTGGGGAGGGCTGAGAGGCTGGAGTCTGAAGGAATATGAAGTTTGTCTGAGTTTGCCTCCGGCTTATTGCAAAGCTTAGCCCTTTTTGCAGCAAAATCAACCGACTCGGCCTGTCAGCTCCACTGCATGTTCCATGTTATACGTGTTTCAAATTTCAAAGGCAATCCTCAGTTCTTTTTCTTTTTAGCCAAATTATAGAGCTGTCTCAGTTGGACAAGGGCTACACCTTCAAGGTACTGTTGCTCCAATCCAAAACGCAAGAGGCCGATTCACCAAAGCGAACTTTGTGGCCGGGCCACTCCTGAATCTCATCGGCCTCTCAGAGTGCACATGCTTTTCGCGGTGGGTTCTTGCATCTCTGGCTACGGTTTCGACTCACACACTCGCAAGGCAGGCATGGCACGGTCCGGGATGGTGATATAACGTTCAGGTCATCCTGCGTCATGTTGGAGTAATTCGGTGTTTGCATGGTTGGATTGCCACCGCTGCTGCTGCTGCTGCTGCTGCTGCAGCAATCGCTCGGTAAGCTGTTGCCCTGACACGTCACTTCGCAGGAAGGTCTTGTTGTTGCAACATGGCTCGGCCATCGTCCTGATGCTCTGGAAGGTTTCAAAGAGCATGCCCATGATCACCCCCAACATCACAATCACCCCCTGCTTCATCGCTTTCATGCTAACCCATCTGTTTCGTTATCACCAATGAACTTTGGTCATCACCATCATCTGCATCATCAGCAGAGACATCATCAACATCACCAGCGCAACGGCCTTGACAAATTAGCCCCACCATCACCGAAGACTAGCCATCGTCAGCGTCATCTACGCCGCCATCATCTTCGCCACTGTCGCAATCCAGATATTTCAGATATTACTGGGTCTGCTGCTGCTGCTGCTGCTGCTGCTGCTGCTCTTGTAGCTGCCAATGCTGGTAGGATGATCGGTATTGTTGTGTTTGTTGTTGAGGCGGCTGTTGCTGCCGCGGCTGCCGCTGTTGCCCTTTGTGTTGACTGCCATTCCTCATCATCCTCAGTATCATGGCCAGCAGCAGAAGCACGATCTTCACCGCCATCGCTACGAACATTGCAGTAATCATAATGCTATCATAGTCAAGGCCACCTTCTCGTTCAGCACCAGCAGCCTCCGGTTGAAAACCAGGGCCCGACCGGTCCTGACAGTTGTGAGCCCACAGCTGGGGGCTCAACACATTCTGGCACGATATCTGCAGGAACCCATGGGGTCACAATGCCTTTCGGACTAGTTCGAGCTGGTTCAGACTCATGGCTTCAGCCATTCAACTCCGACACTCGACCCTTATGCCTCAAAAAAGTTCAACAAAGGGATGGGGTTTCAGGATCTCTTGGCTTAGTGATGATATCAAGGGTTCAACGTCATGCGTGGCACAGGGCTCAAAATCCAGAGCCGCTGGTATTTACGATACAGAGACGAACAAACACAGGCACAGATATAGTGTTTAATGTTCCGCTCGCCCAAAGAGACACCTACTGGTAACAGGTGTGTGCTTTGAGAGTCGCCTTGGGCTTTACACTGGTTTTAATATATCCCAAAATGGTAAAAAGCCTTGATCCTTCTGCCTTGTCCAGGTAGCTACCTGAGACCCGTCCACAAGTCAGGCGAGCGGCTGCTTCTGTGCAAGACCGATCAAGCGAACGACGTCGGAACCCAGGGCAGGTCCTGCAAGCAAAAGGTACTAACAGGTCACGGTCGTTCTTTTGGAGGGCAAGCAAGAATAATTTCAGGATGTGCATGTCGTCGCTTCTGGTGGTAAGACCGTGAATATGGGGGTATATTGGCAGGCAGGGAATATTTTGTTGAGATTGCAAATTCATTACTACTGCTTGCCTGGATGGTAAAAGACTTCGTGCTGTCTCAAAATGACGGCTTCTCTTCTTCGTTGTTTGGTGAGGGGGCCTCGGTTTTCTGGAAGGTTTGAGAATTGATGGTGGGATTTTCAGGCCAAAAATACGGCTTCACGACTACAGCTGAAAAAGACGTGCGCATTTTCACCTGTCGGGCAATGTAGGGCAAAAGCTGAGTAGAATGTTGCCCTTACAGTTGGGTTTAGCGTGACCTCGGCCCTGCAAAACCAAGAGTCGCGCGTTTCCGGCGCAGGTTGCTGGATGTTGCTAGGGAGTTTTCATGGATTCGAGGGTCATGAATCCGCTTCTTGTTTTTGTCCGGGCTAGTTCCTTTGATTATATAATGAACAGCAAAGCAAATCACCCTCTCAAACTGGGACACGACCAAAGCCCGCCTTTCATCTTCCGCAAGCCCGAGACGAACTCCTTGGGGCTGATGGAACCACTCCTGCAGGGCAGGAGGGGTCGAAGTTTGGACTCTCCCGACTCGAGCAATGCAGGCGGGTCTAAGTTTAGGGCTTTCGGGTTTCGAGGCTGACGCTCGGACAAGTGTGGGCAAGGTTTGAAGACGAGACTAAGCCGAAAAGTTGTTGAGGGGGTTGGCGCCCCACCTCCTGTGGATAAGCATCCTTGTGGGTTTCAGCACTCACAACTTGGCAAAGAAAGGCGACCAGTCTTTCTAGGGTCTGGCAGAGCTGTCGGCTATGCGGTTTTTGGAAGATAAGGGCTTGCAGGCGCAGGGCTTTCGGCTTTGGGGGTCTAAGGCTAAGTGGGGGGGGCGGGGGGAGCTGCGTTCGCAACCCCAAAAGAAAAGTCGCGGGTCCCGTCAGCATCCATGAGCTCAAAGAGGAGCTCCATTTCGTCAAAGCCTGTCGAGACAGACACAGAAATAACGTTAAATCTTTCATCTCAGCCTATAGGCTAAAAGAAAATCAATGGATCAGCAAGTCAACAGAAACGGGAGCCCCTACAGTCTTCCCTGGAGTCTTGCCAGGAAGCAAAAGTTGAGCAGCTTCATCTTCTCCTGATGCAAAAGATGGCAGAGCAGGCACGGCTCAAGATCATTCTCTTCTTGAAAGCTCTTATTGCGAGTATGTTAAGGATCCCAGTTGAACCCAGGTTTCTGAAACCCGCATGACAACTCCCAGACATGAAAGCTGATGATGCCATTGGGACCTACCACTAAACACATCTGATTCGATGTAGAGGCACCTCTTTCGGTCAATGTCTTGGTTGCTACACCAGGAAAACTGAAAAGGTGGGTGAGGCTCTGCAGCAGGCTGACCCGAACCTGGTGGTGAAACTCTCTTGCATGTGTGAAGAAAAATCGAAGAGCTTTGTACTGTGGAACTTGAGTCAAAGAAATCGAGACTCCCCTAGAGCTTCATGTTTCTAACAATCCGCCAATCAAGCAAGTCTCTACCATAGTCTTCGTGCGGATCACCTTCTTGAAATCCTGGCGGGACACCACAGCACGCTTAAAGCTGCAGTCATGGCTCTCTTAAGGGATCTGTCTCACCGTACGTAAGTCCGTGGGAGTACTACGACGACCATGTCGAAATGAATCGCACAGTCCTTGTAGGTCAGTTCTCCGCCGCCTTCCTGGAATGCAGCTTTTAGTCTACGCGAGAAGGGAAGGGGGTGTCATTGGATTATTCTTCACAAGCTTGCTCCGAAGCCTCAACCAAGTGGTGATGCAGGCTTAAGGTGGGGGTGGCTGGGCGTATACCGAGCAGTGCGGACCTGCTTCGTCAGGTTTTTTGAAAACAGAGCCCATGCTTTGACAAAGCCCAATGCGCTCGCTGGAAGAGCTTGGAAGATGTCGGAGTCAGTGCAGTGCAGCTCCGGTGCTCGAATTGCTTTCGCGGAGCTTTGGGGAAGGTGGTTAAACGGTTAGGGATTGCAAAGCCAGCCAACACAAGACTGACATGCTGTAATTTTGATGGTGTCGGACTTGCATCCACGGGTCCCCATCATCGCAGTATTCCGTCAACTCCTCCAGCATGGCTCCAAAAACCTTGCTCTCGACCTTTGCGAGGACCTCAAAGGCGGTGGTTGGGCTTCCCGAAAGGGAATACTGATATTCTGTGCCGACTATGGCATGTCCAGAAATGCCTCCTGGCCTTGGCAAAGTTCACTCTGGTCTCGGCAGCGATGTTGACGATGTGCTCCACCATCACGGCCACCAGGATGTTGATGCACCCGAAGTTCAGGAAAATGACGGATACCCTGAGGCGGCAATGTACTGCTGAGCGACGACAGGCATTGAAAGGCCGACACACTCGTGCAGCCTAGGGGCACCAGCATTGCCACAGTTATGGGGGAGATGTTCATCAACGGCTGACCCAGCGTAGCTGAGACAGCATCGATCGTGAAAACCTCCGGAGGCTTAGCTTGATGGGTTCAACATGCTTCATGGATGCGGCCTGGAGCCATAGAGCCAACTACTTGGGCAATGCCAATTAAGGATCTTGCTGGTTCCTGATCTGTGTTACAGATTTTTAAAGGCTTGGACACCAGAGGCTGAGTTGCTCGAGATGGGGCCAGACATGCGTTTGCATCTGAAAACCTTGCACACGACACGCGTTCACGCAAGAAAGAGGTTCTGCGCTGGCTCTCCTTTCAAGGGAGTTGTAGGAAGCTTCCTAAACACTAAACTCCCAGAGAGTCAGCTTTTAACTCTAGACTCTAGACAATCTCACAGCCCAACATGCCCTCAACGCCATGAGCCCTCACAGTTTCAGAGGACCAGAACTCCAAACCCCTACACCCCAAAAACCCTGCACACCAAACCCCTAAAGCCCGAAAAGCTTAAAGCCCTTTTGCATCCAGGACTCTCAAGCTTAAAGCCCTGATACCCTAAACCTGGAGGATCGTAAGCATGGATTTCCACAATCCACCCACGTAAAGATCTGCGCCGCTCCATTCCTGGGGGCATTCTCAAAGCGGGGTTTTAGGAGAGTTTGGGGTTTTTGGATAGATCAGGTGGGGATTGGGATTCTAGGTTTCGGCCCCTCCGTTCCAAGATTGCGGGATTCTTCGGGCTTCGAGGCTCTTAGGGCTTAGGCACTCCATGCCACGTCATATCGCAAGGTCGACGGGCATGTCTGATACCACGGAGGCCTTACTGAGGAGACTGAGGTTTGGGGGGATATCTAACTAAACAAGACCATCCCGAATTATTCAGACCTCAGTGTTGGGCCCTGGTGGGGGAACATGAGAAATCCGCATTGGCAGGAACTTCGAAACTGGGAGCACACTTTGGTTTCTCAAACCTCTCTTGCCTTGCCTCAGGACGACTTTCCCCAAGAAAAGGGACCCGATACTTCGGATGTGTTCCAGCATCCACAGAACACCTAACCCAACTGCGAGCCTATGTCAACATGCACATGCAGTACTGGGGGAGACCGGCAAGATCAATAAGATTCTCAGATCACAAACCAATCCTGCCCCACGCAGTCTGACTTCACAAATCTATCTAGACACTTCTTATAGCCCCCCTTGTTTCAATACTCTATCACTTTAAATACTCTAACACTTTAACATAAGCTTTTTGGAATGATTCGAGCACCCTCTGCGGCAGGCGGCTCTTCGGATGTCAAGGTCTTGCCCCACCATGGTGGTCACGATGACAGCAAACATAAAGAGAAAGAGGAAGAGTGCGAAACTGACCCAGACCTTGGAGCTGAGGGCTTTAGAGTTGGCTTTAGGGTTTGATCTAAGGGTAACAAAGGGCCTAGGGTTTGCCTTGCTTGGGCTGAGTCGGCACTGCAAGTTGTAGAAACCCGATCAACGTCGAGAACCACCTAGGAGAACTGCCAGCTTCGAGTTGGCTCTTGATACTCCCGCCCCACCGCCCAAAAGCTATCCTATTACAACCCTGCAGCTGGTCCGGCTGGAAGCTTCTATGTTCAGCTTTCGAGAACAAAGGGCTCGCATGGCCCGCGTCTCAAGACCCTGCAAAGCAAACATCCCGGCGACTGCTTTTCCGCAGGACTGGACATTGGTCAAGTGAGCTCTGCTCCCAAGGGAGCCACTGAGCACTCTATACCCCAAGTTGGCTCGTTGACTAACTTCGCAGCCTGAGCTTAACTGCAGGTCTCTCCTACACTGTTTGTCGAGAGGCCACAGCCAGCAGGGAGTCAAGGAAGCCCTGGGTAATGACCCAAAGGCCTGACTCCGAGTCACCAGGCTTATGCTTTGCCTATAGAGTCGGCTTTACACGCTAGCCAGGTGAGGTTTGTCGGGCACAGGTCGGCGTGAGGCATTTGAGGCTTCCCATTACTCGTACTGCATTATGGGTTTACATCAGGTCGGCGGGCTTTGCAGCTTTGGTTTCCGAAGCTACATCATATCACCAACATGGCGTGTGTGAGGGAAATAGGGGGATTCGGATGTGTTCATCTGTCTATTGCTTCCATACTATTATTATGTTAACCGTTCTTCTGCTTACAATGATATCACCTTCACATCCTTACTATTGCCGTTGCAATTCATAGTGCGACACTGCACGCCGTACTTCTGTCCGACACACCTGAAATGCTGAGACCGAGATGTCCCACCTGCCTCACAAAACAGCCCACAAGTCACCCACAATAGCTTCTGAGATCAAAACCCTAGCACCTTATTCCCATGAGTCCTTCGTGGACGATAGCATACGATAGCGATAGATAGCAGCCCAGCCCCTTTCCCTTCTCCTCAACCCATGGTGAAGAGAACCCTAAACCTCAAACCCTAACACCCTATCTCCCTAAAGGCCCTAAACCCCTTCACAACTTTCTGAAACCCATTGAAACCCATACCTCCTAAACCCTAAACCCCAACCCTTCTAAAGCAGCTCCTGCCTGCTAAGGCCTTGAGGCCCTTCACGGATCGATAGACCCGCAGCAGCCTACAGATGCGAAGCATCTTGGCAATACCCAGACCACCAGAGCCCGGCACGGTGATACTCACCTGGGCTCTTCTTCAGGAAGTTGATTTAAGCTACCATAATAAAGATACCACAGATTATCTACTGTAGATCCCTATTGTGGTAACTTAAGTTTAAACTCCTTAGCAAGAACTCAGTCACCTTGAGGGTGCGGGCCATTTGGGTTCAGGGATCGGGTTCGGGGGGCGGAGCAGGTTTGACAGGACTTTAGGAGACTCCAGCTCCAGGAATGGGGACAGAGGGGCCGAAGGCTGAGGGCTTATTTGGATGTCGAGCTCATCGGGCCGAAGGTGGCGAGGGAAATGCAGTCATGGACCCTCGGCCTCGGTGTTAACACTGCTTGCAGAGCCCGAACTGGGCTGTCTTCTTATTCCCGTTGCGGCATGCTCCTCCGGACGGACGCCTTTGAGCTACCTCCACTCCATCACGGGACAATTGTCTCTCTGGGCGGAAACGAGGTTGGCTTTGAAGCCATCGCACATCGCTTATCGAGAGCAGGGCTCGGCTTGCCGTGTCATCGCATCTGCACTTTGTTCGGAAGTCTCCGGCAACAGCACGGTGGAGAACTGTGTTGCCTTCAGGGTTCACATCTGCCCCGCAGCCCTGTGACAGAGTTGCCGAGCTAGTCTACAAGGACCTTTCACAGGGGGCACCTTTGGTTTTCGGAGTCCGTGCCTTCAAGCTCTTACCCGGGCCAAGAGAGAGCTTAAAGGCACGGGTTCCGAAAACTGCAGGTGCCCTGAAAAATGTTGTTGGTCTGTGTCATATACAGACTCTCCCGATTGGAGCGTATGTTCGGTTTCGGGTTTACATTTTTTGTCGTGCTCTTGCCGAAGGCTTGAGCTGTAGGGTGTAGCGTTTACGATCTGGTGTTTCGGGTAGGGCTCAGGAGTCATACTTCTGCAATAAACCAAGCATCCTCTAGAGCATCTAAGGCTTCTCAGCACTGTATCTGTGTAGCCACATGAAAACTCATAATAGCTTCTTCAGGTCATGACTCGAAATCTTTATGAGAAAGGATGCTAACTTCGTTTGGGTTGGCCTGCGGGCCCAAATCGGAGGCAATTGGAGGAAGCGTGCCTCGGACCTCACGTTGCTAAACCTTCTCATGTTCCTGGTGTTGCAGCCGGCAGGCAACAACATCGGCAACACTGAGGGTCACCAAGGTATAGTCGTAGACATTCCACGCATCCTCAGCTTTCTGCTACATGGAAAAGGCTGCACAACAATTGGAATGCAATTTGCACGTGCCAAACCCACGTAATCTGCATCTATCTTGGTTTAGCAATGCTTGCTCCGCATGTGAGAGGGCCGCTTGCTCTGGATATGAAGCCCGTGGAACCAGGCACAAAGCAACGTTTCTTGGTTCAGCCCGTTGCAGCAGAGCTTCTAAAAAGTAGTCCACTCCCAGCTGGTGGACCCGCATAAGGCATTCAACTCCAAAAAACAAAGCAAACATGGCCTCGATGGCAAACCAGTATGACCGGGCCTGACGCGTGCAAGCAGTGTCAACTCTTTTGTGTCCACTTAGTAAAGCCGTGAGAAAGTCCAGCATACCAAGAAAGCCCAAGGAAGACTCTTAAATACATACCGACACGAAACCCTGAGAGTAGTACGGTACCTGATGAGTGCGTATGAGTGCATACTTGGCTCTCTGGGCAAGCCCTGCCTCAAGATCGCGGCTTCTCTGCAGGTCCACCTCGATCCCGATGACTACCTGTGCTGGAGGCAACGGTCCAGGCAAGATATAACAAACTAAACCAACAAAGTCGTACACATATACCCATATTTTATATGTAATAGCCATAGCATTTATAGTTACATTTATACCTGCAAATAAGAATGCATACATACCTACATACATACATACATACATACATACATACATATATACATACATGCGTGCGTACATACGTACATACACACACATACATACATACATACATACATACATACATACATATATACATACATACATACATACATACATACATACATACATACATACATACATACACACACACACATAAACACACATACATGCATACCTGCATACACACATACATACACATCTGTGTATGCACGTAAGTACTACTGGTGGCACATGAATGCGCGTGAATACAATTGCAAGCAGGCAGTAGATGATGCTCAATGCTGATTTAAACATAGTTAATGGCTAGAGCAGCACAAATGAACGAACAAGTGTGCCTATGCTGCGTAGAAAGCGCACACTGTGGGCACTGAGCCAGTGAAAGTCTTTGTCTGTCGGGAGTGGTTGCACACGTGCAGTTGGAACTGAAGTATACATGTCAGTGCCTACCTGCAATACTTGCACGTCGCTGCTCCCAAGCAGCGGTATTCAGCAAGATCATGACCAACACCAGCAAGTTGAAGCCCGCCGATGAAGCCGGGTGCTTCCTGGAGACTTTCAATAGTTGAGGTGGCCCCAACCTGAATGCCCCGTCTGAGTGGCTCCTCACCCTCGGCTTCAAGTCCGCTGCGTAATGCTCTGTAACTCTCCGTGACTGGCTGCGGTGGGCCTAATGTACCTGGCATTCGTCGAATCCAACAAGCTGCAGTCAGGAGGCTTCTGGGCGATGACCTGCTCTCCTGAGCAATCATATGACCAGCACACTGACACACACACACACAACCGCAGAGAAATAGTAAAAGACAGGCGTTTTGTACAATGCATGCATTACAAACACATATCTTGCATTTACTTATGTGTCATTCTTTCTGCCGGTCTTACGGGTCGGATATCCCGACCCGCAGGCCTAGGCCAGCCCCATCCACCTCGAGTTTTATGGAGTGGTCTCGGCATCGGGGTCTCGGTAAGCATCGCTCTCTCTTGCTTGCTTGCTTGGGGTTTGGGTCTCTCTCTCTCTCTCTCTCTCTCCTGCCTATCTATGTACCTAGCTCTCTACCTATCGATCTATTTGTATATATGTATATGTCTATGTATGCATTTGCTGCTATTCCAACTTATCTCTATACACACATGCACTACAACACTCGCCGCAAACGCCATGTGCACGTGCAGTTACATGCACGATCCCAATGTGCAAGGAAGTGGGTGATGCCGAAGGACGCCAGCGAACTCGAAGCTGCTGAAAGACAGTCGGCACAAGCTTAATCTGCGGCCGGTGACCTCGGAATCCACATCCGCAGCTGCGGCTGCTGAGTAGCCCGAAATGCTACTCTTTTCTTCTCAGCGTGCAGTTGCTGTTTTGCCGCTGGGAGGCTGTAAGGCTTCCCCTTCTTCTTCTGGAGTAGCATTTAGGCCACGTCTCCCGCCTTGCCATATGTCGTCGAGCAAAAAGCTCAGGCAAGATGTCAATGCCATCAAAAGCTCTTGCAGATACGCTGGGGAGACTCGAGTATTTATTAAGCTTTCAGATGTTCCTGCCGGACAAAAACAATCTGCGACAGGTCATCAGAGTCGTCATGGCGTTCACTAATGACAACACTGGATGCGAGTGCCGCACTGATAGGTTCCCGCAGAAAGCTGTGCCGAGGCATCATGCCAAGACACTTCGCGGTGGTGCAGGGCGCTTCCTTGTAAGCCTCCATCACGCTTGAGCCATTACAGCTGTCAGCGGCTGCAGGGACTACGCGTTGCTGCCGATGCGAAAAGCTATATGCATTGTATACAAGCATGTGTACATCATCGGTCGGAACCGGGAATAGCCGAAGCCCATAGAGTTGGAACTGAAGACAAGGCCAGGTCAATCGCATTTATAGGGCGTTGGGCGATCAGCTTGAGCAAGCTCTCGACCTTTCGATTGCTAGTAATGCTAGCAACCCCCATGAACACGTCCGAGGCACACAAGACGCGTTCTTGCGCAAGGTGGCGGGAGAGCGTAGAGGAACTGGCAGAGCGGCTTATGAGGGCTTCGCAGATTCGTGCAAGGTTCAAGGAAGTGAAGAGTGTCTGTGTCGTTAAGAAGCTGGGCAACTTTTATTGGGACTAAATTCGCCTGTTCGTTCAACATCCGGCCAATGCTTGCATGTTCATGTATGCACACATGGACCAAGCTGTTTCAGCATCTCTCCAGCAGCTGCGATGTTCTGTCGCGATCCTCTCCATCTCAAGAGGTGGTGCAAACACTTCAACTCAGGTAGGAATAGGGGTGATGCGACGAGTCTTCCGACGCATCTTCACAGAAGGCGGCGAGCAACGGCAACCGTCGAAAACACGATCCTCAAGTGCCATCATCCCGTGCTCGAGGTGCCGGCGAGTTTCTGTCCGAAAGCCTGGCGACGACGACGGCCGGGTACGGCTGCAGGAAGGATTCGTGGCCTAGTTCACCTCTGAGAGGAGCTTGTGGAAGTAGCAAGGAGCAGTCGACTGGACGGCTTGTCTCAGCGAAGGGGTACACCAGGCTCCTCGTCAAACGCCAACAACTTTGGCTTTGCACACTTCCGCTTTAGTGTTGAAGCGCGGCACCGTGCAAGCCGCGTCAGTCAAGCAAGGTTCCAGGAAGTCTTGCTCTGCTTTCTGAAAGGCCCAGCCGCAATGCGGGTCAACCGCGCCTCCCCTTGAGTTGTGGTAGTAGCTGCAGATATCATGCTTCAAGCAGTTCCGCGACCAGTTGGAGCAGAGTCCTGGACCCTCTTGACAGCCAATGCCACAGCGACCGAGGCAGTCGTAGGAGTCACCATCGGAATCCTGACCCCAACACTCCCCGAGCTCCACAAGAATCTCAATGCACTCCCCTCTCTGCTCCGGTGGCCCACTCGTGAACTGTACGACCAAAGCCTGTCCGGCTCGTACCCGCCCGGCACGTACTCGGCACGTCGTAACATCCCTTGCGGGCACAATCCCTCCATGCGGATGCTCCACTTTTGAGCTTCCACACGGCAGGAATCGTCCCTCCGTGCAGTTGCTTCGGATTAAGGCCGTGCAAGGCCTGTCAGATGCTGACACACTGTGCCAACCCGCTGCCACTGTTGTCAGCAAAGGGAGAAGCCTCATGTTTGCAATACATACCTCCTCTGCTCATCTGCTTGGGCCAGAAATATGACGAACACTGGGGCCTCCAATTCCGCAGCTTGCGTATGCGCTTATTTCTGGGGCAGGGGGCAAAACGTCAGCCTGAACTCTGAGCTCAAACCAATATGTAAGGACTCAACAGATTTATATTGATTAAGTTGGCCATCTGGCGACTATTCGGGCATCTATGAAACCACCAGTGGTTCTGAGCCATGTGGACCCTTGCACAGCTTACAACAACGGTGCATCGCGGGCGAAGCCTTTGCCGCGATGCGCTCGTCCCGCTGGTGTATAACGTGCATGGGCTGGACTGGCAGGGCAGCAAGAGAGCGTGGCACTGCCCTAGCGGCTGCTATGAGAGCTCTATAATCTCGCAGGTGCAGTGGCCATCATGGATAGTCCCCCTCGGCTAGCCCAAAGGATTCACGATTCATGCTGCGGCCTGCCATCCATGACAAGGGTGGCTGGCCCAGAATGCTCAGCTCATGTCTGTCTTGCTGACGGTGTCATGTATAACTCTGCGTCGTGGCTGGGCAGTGGAGGCGCTGCCTGTTGGTGGATGGATGGATTCTCTTGTCCGTACCCGTTCAAAAGCCCAAGTGAAGCGATGACCTGCAACACGCCATTGGCTGGATAACAAGAGCTTTTGAAGGCCGGGCAACCGCCAGTCAGCACGAGGAGCACCGTTGACATAAAGGAGTTCAAACGATGGTGTCCTTGCAGCTTGTCGCCTGCAGAATCCTTCGCTCAAAGGGCTCCGATGGTGAACAATGCAGAGCTATGGTCCCTACTTGCCCACTTTTCCCCCATGTGCCGCACAGCATCCTCGAGCTACCATCCAGGAGCATCCGCGATGCTACAGCTACCTACTAGTACCCTGCAGAGGGATCTCGGTTCTCTGCTTGCAAAGGTTGCTTGGTTAGAATCGTCAATGAGTCAAGGATTTGGTTCAATGCTCGCAGAACCACAACATGCCCCAGCAGCTTTCTATGCCTTGCAACTACAAAGGCTGAATTGGATGGACACGAAGCGCCATCATTCATGATGGGGCTCAGCCTCATCTCGTCAACCCAGCTGCGGGCGATCCCAACAAAAAGTTCTCTGGCGACGCGTAAGGCCGTGGTAAAAGAAATTCGCTTGCAATCACATCTTTTGCCACTCCACCCACATCTGTCCCTCTTCATCCCGCGAACGAACCTGCAGTGTCGGCAGTTAGCATTGCATCAGGCTTGCCATTAAAGACAATCGACCGGGTGCTGAGCACCGAGCTTGAACTGTGAGGGACTGGCCCATCAACGCGACATCCACGGATCGGGCGAGGTCTGTGTGTATTGCGACCTCGTCTCTCTATCTGATCACACAGTCACAAGGAAGATCGTGAACGCAGCATCAAGTGCTCGGCTGAGATCGGGCTCCGGATCTCAATCAATGTATAGAACCTGTCACTCGGAACAGGTGGATTCTGAGCACAACTACCAGCCCGAGCAAAGGTTTAGGCTCCGGCACAGGTCGACAGGACCTTTCGGACACTGTCTTTCCTTATCTGCAGCGATGCAGGGTCGATTGTTGGGGGCAGAATGCGTTTTTGAACACTGAGCAGCTTAAACCCCTCTGTGCTGCAAAACTGTGTAACTCTGCAGAAACCCAACTGTCGTCGGTTGCCTGAGCACCCGGCGCCCGGAAGCCTTGTAGCGTTCGTTTGCCTGGACTCGGAGACCGAATGAAGTTCTGTCATTCTACATATATGTATTACATATATATGTGTATATATACTTTTTCTGTCTATATATCTATATGTATATATATATATACATATATGTATATATAGAGGGTGCTTCTTGCTACAGATACAGCTTGGAGCTGAAAGTGGGAATTCGGTCGCCGCAATCCCAGGTTCTCCGTGAAGAACCTGACTATACATTGCGAGGAATCAGACGCTTTTCTTTTGATATCACCTTCGCACATTCTACCAGGGAACTGAGGATCTAGGACTGGCAACTCGAGTTTCATGCACTGCTTGCTTGCTTGCTTGCTTGCTTGCTTTCTCTCTCTCTCTCTCTTTCTCTCTCTCGTGTGCAAAGAGAAAGGCCAATTTCCCAACACAAGAGAAGATGCCTTGTGTGTGCGTTTGAGTTGTCCGAATCCGTCTGCACTGAATCTCCACCGGCTTTCTTTCCGACAGCATGACCACCCGTCTACCTGAACAGGTACTGGTGGTGCGTTTGCCTGATCTATCCTACATCTGGCCATGGCAGTTTCATGGTGCCGAGCAACATCCGACTCCGACCTTGTGCCATCCCTCCAAGCCCTAGGAAAGAAACGCCGCCAAACGGCCCCAACATCTCAATGCATGCCGCACCCTCAAGCCTAAACCGAACAGCATAGGCCCAGGCCCCTCACCTGACCGGACCAAATCTTTAAGTTTCGGGCATCACCCACAGTAGACGTCATGATGCCACCAGCCAAATCGCGGAGGTCCGTGTTCGAAAGCCTGGGGAATTTTCGTTTGCTAAAAGTGCATTTCCGGGTACTAGAACAAAAAGGTATTGTGGGGTTGCTATATAGGGTTACTGCATGGGTACACATATTGATGGTAAGAGATCAGGAGCTCGGGGTTTCAACTTCTCGGACACGCCAGATGAGGTCACGGAAGGACGTCTTATGAGACATCGGGTGCATTGGCTGCCATCGGCTGTGGTGCAGCTTCGCACTGGCATGTGGACTGCGGGCCGGAAGACGCGCGTGGCTACTTTTGGTTTTTAGGGGACACGGCAAGATGCTGGATGCGCTGGAACACGGAGAATCGGCTCTGGTGGGGAACTGATGCAATTTGGCTGCGATGCTGCAAATGGTTACGTACGTCATGTCGGGATGTTTGGCCAACAAGCGGCGACTGAGGCGACAGTCGTAGCCAATCCTGAAACTGCAGCTGGTCCGGCTCGGGACACAAGTCCAGAAACATGATTAGTGTATGATTCGTATGAAGCTTCAACCCTACACTGTGAAGTAATTCAATTTGCTGACAGCATCCGGCCGCACCCCACCTGAAGCTTGTTTTGCTGCATTGTAAAAAGCGGACTGCTTTTACAATACTAGTGTTTCAACGCCAGGGGCGTAGAGCTGAGGTTAGGCACATCGTGGACATTGGCAGTTGGAAGAAGTGAATCACTCATGAAACTAATAGACCTAGTCTAGCTCGTCAGTCATCGTTCTACCGATTTCGGGCCGACAACCATAATGCACAAAATACGCGCATTACTTGCTAGTGCGGCAGTCGCAACAGTCAAAGTCATCACCATGAGAACTAGTTCCAAAGCGTGATTAGATTTGGGTAATTGACCAGCTGTGCCCCAGGCAAGTCAGAGAGGTTGTGGCCATGTGCGGTGGCCACCAGCTGAACACCTACTGCAGCCCGGAGTCACCCTCTCCAACATGCAGTCGTTCTCCGGTAGCAACACCCTGAAAGGCTCATTCTCATGTGATTAAGTTCGGTTTACAACCATGATTTGGGTAGTTCGCTAAACTAGGGTCCCTTTTAGGGCCCTTTTTATAAGAGTGCCGTACTATATTGGGGACCCAAAAAAGGACCCTAATTATAAGAAGAGAACTACCCATTTGGCTGTCGGGTGAAGAAGCTTCTCTAGGTCTTCTTTTACCAGACTTCGTGAACATTCGGCAAAGACACAACGGGAGAATCTCGAGGGCAGTGTAATTGCGATTACTGCTGTTATTTAAGATGCTCATAAAACATGATGAGTATTATTGCTACTACTATTGCTTTTATGATTAGTATTCCGATGGCACGAGGCGGCCTCGTTCTCCAATGGTCCGAGCCTCAGAAGCTTAAGCTTAGCTCTTCGACTGCAGTCGCACGCGCTTCGGACTCAGTGTCCGAATAGGCTTAAGGATTTCGGCGGCTGCTGCAGTACAGTAGGGGGTTTGGCGTGGTTGGGTCCTCCATCAATAGCAAAAGCCTCCCCTGGGCCCATCACAGCCTGCGCTTCCCCCTTCGTGCCAATCTCGTCGACGACAAGCACCTTCGGCCTGAGGCCAACTGATGCCGGACGCAAGATGTATCTGCAGCTCATTGCACCTGTTGGGTAGGCTTCAGAGTTTACGGTGTTTATATGCATTAAAGGTTTATGGCGTTGTATACTGTAGATGTATCTGGTTTGGCGGGCGAAACGGTGGCAGGGCAGTTCTCGGTAAAGACAACAGCGCAGCACTTGCGGATGGTAGGCTTGACATTGCAGCTGCAAGTGTCACAACGAGCTAATGTAAGTTGCACCCCGGTGTTGTGGTTGAGGGTGCTTCAGTCTCTCACCTACCATGCTATCATGCTCGTCGCTGAGGGGCCGGACGTCATGTTCTCCAAAACACGGGTCATGGCCTCCCGTCGAGCCTGCCCAAGGCTGGTCTGCAGCTACGCGAAAAGCAGGGAAAGTGGCAGGCAAATTCTGAAGAATTTCAAGGCTCTTTGCCCCGCGAACCTCGCTTCTGGTCTTCATCCCTTTGGAATATGCCTCGGAACATCCAGGATGAAGCTAAAACTTGCAGCTGGAGAAACGGCACAGGCGTCTTTGCGAGGCTTGGAGCCTTGTCATGGGGTATGTTGGAATATTTCAAAGGCCCAGAAATCAGCCCACAACGGGGTGAGCGTATTGGTCTGCCTGGCCAGATCGATCGCTGAAATTTCTCAGAACTTCCAAAAGCGAACATCGCAAGACTGCGTGGCCACCACCAGCTACAAGCCTGAGCAACTGCGGTCCGGATGCGCCAATGCGTTCTTTATGTCCAACACCCGTCCCACAGCCCCTGCTGACTGTTTCCATCCATTGGTCGGCACCAGCACAGCAAAACACATTAGTCAATACACGCAGGGATCATGCCCCTGCTCGGGAAGCAAACGTCCGAAGAAATACCAACGCGAGCATGGAGGCAGCGACACATTTTCCCAGGCAAGTGCTTCGCCCGAGCGCGATGCAGTCACAATCAGTATTATTGGCAACCAGCTATTGGCTGGATATGCCGAGGTCTCAAACAGTACAGTGCGTAGGCATCTTTGGCACGCATGCCCATGCTGACAAATGCAAATGCTCCGGCGCTTGACTCTCAGATTCATGTCAGAAGTCAAGAAAATCGAATCACACATGCACCTTGGCATACAAAGGCACGAGAAATCGAAGGGTGCTGTCGTGGACCCTCGACAATGACATGTGCCAGGGATGCAGCACAACGATACTATACAGCGGCCGAAATGCCGATTTAGAGTCTCCCGACAGACTCATGCTTCATGCAAAGCACCCCTGTGGTCTCACTGCCAAGGCCACTGCACCAACTCCGATTACGACCCCCAGTGCAGGAGTAGGGCCACACTGTGAGATGTCGTAATACTCCAGCTCGCCCCCCGTCGACGAGTTGTCGTCAGTGGTGCTGTTGGCAGGGCTGCTGTCGTTGGTGTTGCTGTCTGCAATCGAGGCTGTGGTCAGCGACAAGGTGGTGAATGTGGTGCTGCTGTAGAGCGACACGCTCGTGGTTGCGCTCGCTGAGGTGCTGGTGGCGGCGCTTGTGATCGTGGCAGTGCTGCGTGTCGCCGTGGTTGATGTGGTGGTCGAAATGCTCGTGGTTGTGCCTGTCGAGGTTTCGCTAAGAGAGCTTGTGGTGGTCGTCGTCATGGTGCTGGAGCTTGTAGTCGTGAAGCTAGTGCTCGTGGAACTGGTGCTCGTTGAGCTGCTGACAGAGGAACTAGTGGTCGTGGAGCTGCTGACAGAGGAACTGGTGGTCGTGGAGCTGCTGACAGAGGAACTGGTGGTCGCGGAAATGGTAGTCGTGGAGCTGGAGATCGTAGAACTTGTGGTCGTGGGGCTGGTGGTCGTAGTGATCGTGAAACTTACGGTCGTAGAACTGGAACTGAAACTTGTACTTGTGGTGCCTGTGGTCGTGGAGCTGGCGATGTTGGAGTTGGCGGCGGCAGAGCTGCAGTTGCAAAACTGCAATGCATTGGAGTTAGGAATCTCCCAGGCAATGATGTCCACCACGGCCGTGTGACTGCCGCCCTCGCCCTTGTAATCGTAGACGCCGATGGAGACTGTGAGTGTGTAGCTGCCTGCATTATTGAGGGGGAGCGCGAAAGTCCGAGGAGTCGCATCCGTGACGATCTCTGAGTCCGGACCAAGTCCTCGCTCGAGCCAGGTTTGCGTGCCGTCTGGGCCCTCGAACTTGAAAAGCATCTGGTATGCCGCTCCATTCTGGCCCGTCGCATTGTACTCCACCACCCACAGGCTGCCGCTAGATGGGGGTGTGTCTGTGATTTGCGTCGTGACGCCGCCGCAACTTTCTGCCTGATTTGTGCAGAAAGCTTGGCTGGGGTCGACTGCTGTGGTTGTCCCGGTCGCAGTGAGACGCGTTATGCTGTTCCCAAGGTCAATCTGCTGGATGTTGGACGAGCACAAGGCGCCCGTGTACTCGCCCGAGCTCGTAAGCTTCCAGCTGCCAGGCAAACCGTCGGCTTCTGCTCCTGCACAAGCCATTGGCCAGTTGACGCTCGCGTCGTCAAAGACGTTCTGCCACACGGAAACATGTGGCATGGAATAAATGTCGGACTGGAAGAAAATGTAGATCTCATTGGACCAGAGGTAGAATGTGAAATCCGTGACAAAGTTCACACCAACTTCATCACATCGATCGCCCCTGTAGCCGTGACGGCAAATGCATGTCTTGAAAGTGGTCTGCCTAGCATCGTTGATGCAGATAGCGTTGTTCTTGCACCAATCGGGCTCGTCACTGCACGGGTCCTGGAGACCTGTGATGACCGGGCAAGCCTCCGTACAAGACAACGATGCTAAGGCATGGGCGGCAGATATCTCATATCCAGAGGCTAAGAGCGCACAGGCTTGCAGGCCGATGGCAAAGACCGTGGCACCTACTGCCATGGCCGAGTTTGAGACCACTTTCAGCACTCGAGCCCATTGGACCCGGAATCGCCTGTTCAAACAAAGCATCTAAACAACAAACAGAGGCGGAACAGAAGTGTTGTGCTGAGTAGCAGCATTGTCCACACAGAGGGCAGTCCAAAGACACTCTGAGGCAAACCTAGATGAACGTGCCAGCTCTGAGGCGAGAGCCATGTCCTTCAAAGCTCTGCCCACAGCCTTGTGCGGTTGGTCGCCACCTGCTCAGAGCTGAAGCTCGATCGAAGCTCCGTAGGCAAACGCCATATCCGACATCTTGCAGCTCTCTACAAAGGCCGTTTCTTCACATCAGTACTTTGATTAGTGTGTGTCCTCTACCGACACCATCGGACCACACCGGCTTCTGTTTTCGATAGGAGTATCAACTAATGCAAGCAGTCCCCCAACTTTAGACACTTTAGACCCTTCCTATGCATCCAGCCGCTGTTGCCTCTGCTGAACCCTAAACCATGTTGAAACTGGACGCTGTTGCATGGCAGGATGGAGGCCCATGCCCCGTCGTTATTCACTGGCATACCGCGGCATACCCCAAGAATTCAGCAGTTGACTCAAACTAAACCCCAAACCCTGAACCGCTGCTGCCACCACCACCACCACCACCACCATGCCGACGACGACTACCACTACCACTAATACTACCACTGCCACTGCCACTACTGCTACGACTACTACCACTACTAGACTACCACTACCACTACCACTACTACTACGACGACGACGACCACCACCACCACCACCACCACGACGACTACTACGACGACGACTACTACTACTACTACTACGACCACTACCACCACCACCACCACCACCACCACGACTACTACTACTACTACTACTGCTACTGCCACTGCTACCACTACTGCTACTACTAGACGCTACTTCTACTTCTACTGACTGCTACCACTACCACTCCATGCTGCAAGACGTGCACGGTCTCAGGTTGCAACACCCCGCGATCTCGCCGGCCGGGTCCACCTGAAAAGTGCTCCGTTTCAGGGCTTTTGGGGTTTAGGCCTCATGAAGTTTGTGAAGTTTTGACTAGCTCGCAGCTCAGACACGGACCTCTCTGCAGCATGTCAGTTCCTTCTGAGGCACCCGGCGATGACTGTTGGCCTTGTCTTGGACATCGTTGAAGCCTTGGTTTAAGGTTTAGGATGTATACCTTCACATGGATCCTAAACCCTCAGCCCCATACCACTGGGGGCCGAACGCAGGCCCGCAGCAACGTAGTCTTCCCGACCTCACACTCCGATGCAGCCCTCCCCCGAGTCGTCTGAACATCTCCTGGAGTAATTATCATGTTTTGGGCGAGTCCGTGTATCAAGGATCCAACTGCACAGGGTCTACGAACAATACTCCCACGAGTCAGCCACGGAGAGGCGCAGTGACGTTCGGGGTCTGTCGCACAAGTCAATTTTCAAATCGGCGCGCATGCGCTTGTCAGGCCTTGTCCCATGCGTGCTAATCTACGCCGCATGCTGATCCGTGCATATCGTGCATCTGGCGCTCTCACTGTTGCTCGTCAAGGTCGCCAGTCCCAGGATTCATGCGCAGATACTTTGCAAGTTGAAAAGGTGGCAGGTTGCAGTCCAGTGGAGTTTGACTAAGCTTGCTCACAGTCCCTTTCGCAGCGCATGAGCTCAACGAAGACATCTGTCTCCGATGGCCACCTTGGCTACACAAACCTCCAAGGTTCAGCGTCCTGCGCGACATAGATCGCCACGGATGTCCAAAAGCGTTTGGCTGCTATAAAAGAACTCTGTCCTGTTGCACTCCACATTCCCCCTCTCAAAAAGCAACGAGGGATGGAGACATGGGTTGTCGTCAAACACTCGGGCTCGCTTCGGGCCCCTCAACTAACGCAGGACAACGGATTGCCAAAGCACACTCTGTCAGTCGCACGAGGCAAGAAAGGCGCCTCATGATTTGGGTTTCGGGTTTGAGTTCGATACCAAAATTTTACACATTAGGACGATTGGCATCCTTTGCTCTAGGGGCTCCCAGATCAGTGGATCATGTCTGCCAACTTCCCACATCTCCCTGGAGCTTAGCACTTCCAAGGCTTCCGAGGGCACATCCGTGGCTGCTGGGGAGTGTCAAGGTCGGTACCAAGTTGTGCCCATGAAAACAAGAAATAAGGCACACAGAATCGTCTGGTTTCGAGTTTAAGTGCTTTCGGATTTGAGGGTATCTTCCTCCCGGCTACGTGCCGCCAGTCAGAACGACATTATGAGGCCAGGGCCTATTATAACAGCTGCACTTCAGGCCTAGGGCTTCAGCGACTGTGAGCAAGGCTGGAGCGCTAAGTTCGGATTGGCGCATCGGTGCTAACGGTGCGAAAAACTAAGCATGACCGAGCTCTCCCCAGGCTTCCTGCAATTGAATTCGGTTCTGCAATCTCATAGCGGTTCAAAACGGTTTCCTTGTAGAGTCAGCTTACTCCAACAGCGAAGAAAGCAGGTATAGTCGCCCTTGCAGAACTCGCAGCATAACGTACAATCAAAGAACAGTGACACCTGCTGCTCCATTACTAGGCAGCTTCGCGGATCAGGCAGCCTAAAGAGAGCACTTGCCACAGTCAAGGGGCCGTGGAAGCGTCCACCTGCCCACTAGCCCACGATTGCCATAAGAGGGGCAGTCCGGCTCTCGCGTCTTGTGTTCAGGCGCCGCCCACTTTGATCGCTTGCGGGCTGTTCTCCGGGGCCTGGAATGGATCAGCGGGCAAGCAGAACCGTCTCTGTGCTCCCGAGCACCGAAAATTCGGATCGTCACGATAATCGCTAAGTCAAACCACTGTAATGACATTACGTTGGTCTTGCCATGGTTGGATTGCCATTTTCATGTAGCCGGCAAGCATTTCCGATCTGCCAGAGCAAGTACCAATGGCCGGCACTCACAACAAAGACCGATTGCCGAAACACATACATGGTCATGGTGTCTTAATGATTCCAACGTTGCTGCAGGGTACGTCATGCTACAGAAAACTATGATCTAGGGGATTCTCACTACTGATTACTCCGAACCCTCTACGAAATAACGAGGATAAGCGGCCACGTCCTTAAAGTGCTCGTTCCGCATCAGCATTGGCACAGTGTCGTTTCCTTTGATGAGAGCCTGACAAGATAGTGTCTAAGGAGTCTAAGGCTGACGGTCAACGAGATTCAACGGGAATCGCCGGTTGCAGGCTAGGCGCTGCATCCCCATCAAAATCCTCAATCGTGACCTGATGTGCCGAGGTCATTTGGAAGATGTTACGCTGCTACTGCTGCTGGTGCTGCTACCACTACTCCTGCTTCTTTGCATCTGGTCAGCGGCGACCCAACCAGGACAGAAACACTAATCCTGCTTTCCACCACTACTCTGCTATCACCACCAGCACCACCACCGCTACAGTACCACCCCCACCTCCACCACCACAACCGCCACGGCGGCAGCTGGGGTTGAACTACTGACCTCTACGTCTGATGCTGATATTTTCGATGCTTCTCCTAATGGCCTTCAGTCAGCATCAAGAAACGACATGGCATACCAACTATGAAGTGCTGCAAAGGCCGTAATCTGGAACTTAGCCCTGGGCACATTCATCCACTGTCTCGACCCGTAGACCATGTGGCTCGTTGCTCACGGAAATGCGCCCAAGATTTGGGACCTGGGCCGCGGCAATAAGTCGAGATGCGAGATGTTATGGTTCAACTGCGTGCAAACGAACATTTGCCACACTTTTCAACAATCTCAGGTACTGTTAACTGCCGGACATACGTAATCCGTATAAACAAAACCTGCAATCGAAGTTGCTTGGATCTTCTTGGCTGTGTGGAGACCTGTACGGATGAAGATCGTTGCGCGAGGCTCCACCAGGTAACCGGACCTGCCAGACCGGTCTCAGCGGATTGAAGCCGAGCCCTTAAGCACCAGACCAGCTTTGAAGCTAGTGTTTCTGACTGCAGCCTGCAACCCACATGCACGCCTGCATATCAGCCAACTGCCATGTAAAGCAATGCTTCGATGTGGAATGTGTCAGCCGTAGATATGAGCCCTGACTGCAAAGCCCTTTCTGATTTCATTTATTCTGGCTTACTTTTCGATTCTGGTGAATGCTTCACGCCAAGGATTGCCAAGAGACATGATGGCATGCTCCCCCGGTGGAACCTGACCACAAACACTCTGCTACAGTCGCATGGTGCTGGCCTTCGACACGTAAAGTTCGCAAGGACGAGTTTCAGTATGATAGAATGTCAAGTCGTGGACCGGCTATTGACCTGGACCAACCTTCCTAAGTCGACACTTGCAGCTTCCCTCGTGTGGGCTGCAGGTATGTTTTCACAACCTAACTATTTCTTTGCAATCGCCAAGGTCCAGATCTTACTGGCCTGGCCGGGAATGCTGAAAATTGTCGCCCAGCTTTCGCTCGTGCAAACAAATATCATCACGAACGCCTCCCTCAGTTTCTTTGGCTAGCCGCTGTGGCGGCAATTATCATATTGTTGTGATACCCGTGCTTTTGTGGTACATTGATAGGAGAGGGAGCACGAGCGACGAAGAGAGCGCGACAAAGCGAGAGCCAAAGTAAGATGCATACGCTTACCCACAATTAAGGCCAACCGTGATTGTTCACTCATTACTCGCTCTCCACCACTAAGCATCACATGCTATTTGCTATCACGGCGATGACGACGACGACGACGACTAGCAGTGCTAGTACTAGTACTCGTAGTAGGTTCGTCGTCGTCGTCGTCGCAGTAGTAGTAGTAGTAGTAGCAGCAGTAGTACTACTACTGCTGCTACTACTACTACTACTACGACGACGACGACCACCACCAGCATGGCAGTTACTAATCACCTCCTTCTCTTCGCAGATATGACTGTACGTTTACTCTTCGAAGCTACGTCATTGCCACTTGATGTATGAACCTAAGTCCTTCTCCGTTTACAACTGCAGCGACTGTTGACAGCCCTGGCAATTCTTACCTACCCACCTGATGTTCGATACCGTTGGCAGGGGTCGCATCTCCGTGATGTCGGGCCTGCAATTGCAGGAGAAACACTCTCGAATCCAGCATGGCAAGCGGATGCCGTCTTTGTCTACAGCAAATAGATGTCAGCATGAGCAGCAGGACTAAGCGCGGTTCATGATTACATGACAAAGTGTGGTGCCTCGATCAGCAAAAGCGGGGTCTGCATGTTGTTCACGACAATGATCTCTGTAGTGAACGGGCTGACATCCCTGACCTGAATGCAAGGCATGCGGAGCCATGAATTAGTGATTTTGTGCCAACTTGAAATTGTTGTGTCTGGCCTATCTTGCAGCGGAGAAACTGTCTCACAGTGCAGGTGCGAGCCGGACAAGCCCATGGCTTCTTGAAGATCGGCAGAGGGCACGAACCAAAAGCAAATGGGTTTGCTAGCAGCACTGGAGCTGCACTTTGAACTGCACGCGGCTATGGGACGCAAGTGTTCAACCGCTGCAGTCACACTGGTCACAGGATGTCACGGGGCCACACGAAGCCCCACCTGGTTTGAATGCAGTGATTGCAAGCGCACCATCTGTATTGATTTCTCCATTTCCTACCGGTAGGAGCAGGAAGCCAAGAGAGATGAGTGGACTCAGCGGCACAGCAGAAGATTAAGATAAACCTTGAAAGAAAAGCATCCGAGCCTCAGAAAGATGAAATCCCAGCGCAAACCCTGCAGTTCTGCTTGGCGCGAGGCTCCAGGGGGCCCCAGCATGAGGATGGAATTGGAATCTGCCAGGATGTCCTGTGTCCATCTTTTCGTGTACGCATGGGGTGTGCGAGCTGCATTGTGAGGTCATCTTGTGTCTTTTTGCTCCTCACCCCCCAGGTACCAAGTATATAGGGCCCTAGGGGCTCTAGTACCCTACATAGGTACCTGGCAGGTTAGGGTATGATGTAACAACTGCAGGGGTGATGTTTCCTCGTCGTCATCATGCTCACTGCAATCACCGCACTCTCCATCGTCGCCACCACCCCCATCAGCGGGTCTGTGGGCCGTCGCCATGTTTAAGTGTCGAATGCACATAGTTATGCTATGTTATGCTGCCATCGATCGTGATCCCTGGTGGCTTGCATACGTCGCGCGATGCGCAATCGCCACCACAGTGAGCCGAGCCTGATCACCCTCTTCACCAGTTCAGGCCGAAACAAACATTACGGTTCCTGCTCATGCAGCACAGAAATCAGATTCATCAGTCATGATCGGGAGCTGATCGGGACACTGGCTCTCGGTCGCGCGAGCAGTGGTAGTGGCAATAGCAGTACTTCGTAGTGGCTAGCACTAGCAGCGGTAATCAGCAGCAAGAGAAGCCTGTGCGGTGTGCTGAGGCGCTGCAATGCAACCTGGAAGCCTTGGCATCAAAAATGGGTCAGAAGCAACCCAAAACCACAAACAGTGCTGCGATTTGCCCTTGCCCATGTCTCCGAATCCACATTAAGAAGAGGGTGGAAGAGAAAACGTGGAAACGTCTCCAAACTGTTCAACCTAGCAATATTAATTACTAGCATCATCGCTGGTAACAGTTATGGAAGTTCCAGAATGGGGGACCCGCTATACCAACTCCAAACACCGTCCTTCATATATATATATATACACACACATATATATATATATACATATGTATGTGTATACACATGTGTGTGTACCTGTATATATGTTTACTTGTCTATCTAACCTTACACATGTATATACTTACAATATACACACACACACCTATATATATATATGCCTGATATATACGTACGTAGCACCAGAAACAAGGTGGTGTTCCTCCCCTTATGCGAAATGAAGTACGCAACCCCTTGTACAAGCCTCATTGCGCCAGCGTAGACCCCAACTAGTCAAGCAGCCCAATCCCTCCCCTCAGCAACCCGAAAAAAAAAGTGTTCAGCTGCTGTAAAGCTCATGGAAGGCCGTTCAGAACCGGAGTCGGTCCTCCAAAAGCCCAGCGAGATTGGAAGAGGCCCTACCTCGGCCCAGGGGCTTCAAGGCCTGGGGTTTCGCCTCCCGGCTCCTGGGTTTCGGCGCTCCACAAACTGTCTGGCTCCGGTCTTCTTTGTGGCTCCTGCCTTGTTGACGAGGGTCCGCTAGTCACTAGGGCAGGGTAGCACTGTGAGACTTTGTGAGTTGATGGTGGAAAAGAAGCACCAAGTCCTATGTTCTTTATCCTCTTCAGAGTCTCGCCGATGCATCTGGAATCCGGACGTGCTGCCAATGCCTGCTCAAATCTGTTATCATGTCGAAATTTAAGATCACCGAGAGCACCGACGAAAGATGCTGACTCAAAGTGTGGAGCTGCGTGGCAGAACAAGAGATTCGCCGACCGGGCAAGCAGCTGCAGCAGATGGAGGGAGCATTTATACATCCGGGAAAGGAAGCCACTGTCTCAACAAATGGCTTCGAACTGCTGTATCCCTAAAGTCACGTCTGTCCACAAAAGAGAGGGAACGTTCATGAGATCCACCCTTGCAGCCTGGGCCAACTCGGCTGGCACCCAACTCCCGGTACAGCTACAAACTTCAAACTTCTGAGACCCTACCAGCTCGCGGCATGATGCCGCCTAGGGCGGCGACCGACTCGCATAATCAGCGTGACCTTCAGTCAGTGAGATTCATTGAGGCGCTCTCCCTCTCTCGGACAGTATCGATGCAGATCTACAGGTTCGCTTGAATGAAGCCACTGGCCCACAACAAGACCGGTTCAAAGTGGTCAACCTTTGCACAGTAGAATGTGGTGAGCTTGAGATGTGCAGTGGAGTTCTGCAATCAGAGGCATGTTGCCCTTGCTTTTTGCTCCATCTCACAACTTCAGGCCCGGAGGCATTGGCAGGCTTTGGTAGAGCGAAGAACCATAGGTTTAGATTAATATGGCTCCGAAATTTCGGTACGCATGCACACGCATGCATACGTGCATGGTATGCATTCAAGTGTTCCCAACCACCGGACCTTAAGAACCAGAGAAAAAGACGGCCGAGCCAGGCACGACCTGACCAGACTGGTTGCGAGCAGCAGAGATGCGATGCCTCAGACAAGTGACGGCTCCGACGGTCTTATGTAGCACTCCATCGAAAAAGGCTACTGCACGAGACTTGAGGGGGCCAGCAATGCAGCGAAGGTATCCGGACACCAATATTACAGGAGCTGGTGTCTTCACGACTCCATGACCTTCCGTGGTTGGGTCATCACAAAGTGACTCATCCACAGAACACGGGCACCAGCAAACGTAAGCTAGCAAGGGTACAAGACCTTGCTGGCCTCAACTGCCAAAACCGAGAGCCAATTAGTATCGTATATTCTCAACTTGTTGAGTGGCGCCTTTCAGCTTCATGGCAGGAAGAAGTTTTATCCTTGGTGCGGTGCTGATAGAACCTGACAGGCCTGGAAGGTGGCCAGCTCACTGCGCACTGCACCGTGCGGTGCGGCAGCAAAGCAGGTTGAAGTATGATGTTTTGAGTTCCACAGCATGAAAGGTCAGTAAATCGATGTACCAGCATGTGAAAATTCTGAAATTTGCAGATTGAATGTACCGTCATTTCCAGTAGCTGCTTTACTGAACTATGCTTTAACATGCGATAGAGTCTTAGAAGCATGCCATGATCTAGCATTCAGAATCACAAAATATAGCATTGAGAAGTATACTACTTTACAGTAAGCAATCGAGGCCACATCTATCCGCCCAAATCATACGATGCCTATAACCCGAGACTCCCCTAACTTTTGCGCCCGAAGCGTGCCTCGATCCGCTTTGCGGGGTGAAGTCCCAGGGCATGGTTCCTTTTGTAGGGGTCTGCTGCCTTCTCAAGCTCTGAGGCTCCGGCAGGGTCCCGTCAATGCCCGCCCGGTCCTGTTTCGCAAGTCCCATTCGCGTTTCGCTTAGAGAAGGAAGCTAAAGAACATGATGATGATCATGATGATATATGATGATGATGATGATGATTTTGAGGTTTGGCCGAGAGAGAAGCAACCTGATTTCTAGATCAATCGGTGGGTTTATGGATAGATACACAGATGGTACATACATGTGTATCGTTCGTTATCCGTGCAGACCTTTAAATAAAATTATGGGCACACGCACATTCATCTACATCTACTTTTCGTGTATAAACTTTACAGGTATGCATTATTGTGTGTATGTGTGCACAAATGCACGTAAGAATGCACAAAAAACCGACTAAGTCATGACTTCATGAAAAATGAGCAAACAAACAAACATGACATTAAACGCACAGAGAAATACAAAAACTAATAGCAAAACACTTATATACGTATACATACATATGTATATATGTGTGGCTGTCTGTGTACATAAATAAAAATAAATAAATAAAAATATATATATATATACCTGGACAACCCGCCCCCCCATAATTTCAGGCACAATTCCTAAGTGCATGAAAAAACGCCATTGTTGGCCAAAAACGCAATCTCTCTGAAAAAAGGTAATCGGCTAAATGCTCGTTCTCGAAAAAAACGTAATCTTCGGACTTCTTTTCACTCTTCAGGACAGCATGCTCCAAGCAAGTTTCTTCCAAAGCTCCTCATGGCAGACCTGGTTGATGCTGAGCCCTAAACGATATTTATATACTTTAAGCTGAAATCTTAAACCCCTAAACAAGGCCTTATAGCAATTGATATATAAGCTAAGGGAATTACTTGAGGAGCTTTTCAAGAAGTAGACGAACCTTCACCAAGTACCTTTGCGTCGTTCGGAGCGCTGCTTGGGATGGATGAACCCGCCTGGAAATCCTAGCCAGTCGGCCTATGTAATCCTCGTTAGCCTCGCAAAGGTGAATGGCTTCGTTAAGAACCCACGGCTCGTCGTTGTCAATCGCGGACTTCAAGGGCATTAGCAAGTGCATAAAGTAGTGCAATTTGGGTCTCAAGCGAAACCCTGCCGCTTGACAACTCATGAGGTGTTCGGCGAGGAAAGCGTACCCTCGAGCGAAACTCAAACCCCCATGTAGCTGAACCTTGGCACAGTTTAGTGGGAGCCAGATGCCATGCGAGTGCATGACTCCGATATAGTCTAAGCCCCCACGAATCATCTGGGCTACTGCTCGCAAAAACACCGAATCGGATGCCTGCTTTGGCTCAGCCACATGGGTCGGCACGAGGAAATCTAGCCATTGCATCAGCATAACGACCTCGCTTCCTTTACAGTTCGCCCAAGCAAACTTTGAAAAAGTCTCGAACTTCATGTTCGCCTTGCTGAAGCTCTTCAACGAAGCATTCTTTCCTGCTGCCATGCACCACATCTTGTAGAGTGAGAACCCCCTCATGAGACGATCACTTATGTTCTTAGGATCCTCAGCAGAAAAGTCAAAGTAGCCCATCAGTGCCAGTCTCACGATCGTACTCCCAACAGCATCACGGAATATTCCGAATTTCAAAACATGAAATGGATCAAATTTGTATAAGTTGGCTGGAAAGGTGCTAGAGTAAGGGGCCAGATTGAGTGGCGGCGTGCTTTCCCATGGCACTGATGATCCTACGGTGTCCAGCCACTCGGGCGCATCAGAGACATCTGTGTAGCTTACACCTTCGGTGCCAGCATGACAGAGCGGGCAAATAGGAGCACTGTTGACTGTCCCGGTTCGATGGTACGACCGTGTAAAGGTACCGGCCTCAAAGTGCCACTCTGCGTCGCCTTTAGCCCCCAAGAACACAAACCGGAACTGTGTTCCTGATTTCTCGTGCAGCAGGCCTCTGCGGAAACCATCGGTTAGATCCAGAGCTGCTTGCTTCAACAAGGATGGAAGGACGTGTTCATTCTTGTTGTAGACCTTCGAAGGGATTGCTGCAATCAGGAAGCGGCTCAGGTAACTGTGCCCACGATTGTTGTGGCGTTGGGCATTGCCTTTGATTCTTGGGTTCAGACGCACAGCAGGATCATGAACAGTGCAACTATCGAAGCACATCTGACTAAAGCTCCGCTTCCCGGATGCACGGCGGCCACAAGACCATTTCAGATGCCCATCATGCATGTCATGCCGTGTGTTGCGACGAGTATCATAGGCAACCTTCTTTAGCATGTCTAGCGGAAGGCCCCAAACAAGTTCGAAGTTCATGACAAAGATGGGGGATTTCTGTAAAGTTCTGCCCTTGTCGCCGTGAACCAGAACTGGAACACAAACAGATCGATCTTTTGCATCTACTTCGGAATAGATCACGTGCTCTGGATGATGCTTCTGGTAACGGCTCCAAAACGTACTGCAAAGATCTCGGGCAGCATCGGAATCCGCCTTCATACCCCCAAACAAAACTTCTTCGAAGTTGTTGAGCAAATGCTTCAGGAAATCTGTTATCTTCAAGTACGGAATCGTTATGCTGTCCTCCGCGCTGCTCGACGGCACATCCAGAAAGGAGATTGGAACTCGGAGGGCCAAACCATATCGATTGAACAGCCTGTGTGCATTCCGTTCACTATGACTCTTGTCAACTTTTGTGGCCTCCCGAATGTTCTTCGTAGCACTACCATCAGCAACTACAGCTTCAGCAATCTCGCCGATCACACAAGCCGGTGCCTGGGTGGTGGGTGATATTATGGTTTGGGGTTTAGGGGTTTAGGGGTTTAGGGGTTTAGGGGTTTGGGGGTTTAGGGGTTTGGGGGTTTAGGGGTTTAGGGTTTAGGTAGAAGACATTAAGTGTTTCAGGTATAAGACCTGGTAAGTTATGAATATATATATATATATTACTATAAAGGGCTGCAAGCTTCGGGGTTTTAGGTCGATATCCTCTCTAGGAATTGGTGTTGCTGGTTTCCACTCTAGAGCCTTGTGCGAGGCCCTGGGCCTAGCTAGCCTATCTATCTATTATAATAGCTATATAGTCTATATATTCGCCTCTAGATTGAGCTTCACGAAGCCAGACTTTGATAAGGATTGCATTGCTGTCTGGATTAATCGATGTTTGGGGCTTGCATGAGCTTTGGGGGGGCTCGACTTTTGTTTCGGATTGCCTATATAGGATTTGATCGGATTGGCGTTTACACATCGAGCTTCGGGGACTGCACTTCCTTTTGTTATGTTGCAGGTCATCAGCCGATAGGATCGCTTATTGTTTTGGTTTACATGGTATTTCGGAGACGAGGATTTTGTTCTGAGCTTGGGGAACTATATATATATATCGGAATTGGATTGGCATGCTGCACAGTAATCTGAGACATGCACTCCATCGGCCACTCGCTCAGCCAGTGCACGGAGGGTGTGGCTCGCTTCTGGCTCACCTGCAATGCCACTTATTGGGAAGGGAGCAAATAGCTAAGAGTTCAGCCAGGTCGTGCAATCAGAGCATGCATCACACACACACATATATGCAGCTAAGCTTTTCGAGCGGTACGTGGTTGCGAGGATCCAGCTGCTGCAAAAATCGGGCTTTATAATCGCTTGCTTGATTTAGCATGATTACCAGACTAACGTAGGGAATCCTTCAAACCAGGTCTAACCCTAAACCCTAAACTTAAGGATAACTGTATCAGAACTGTAGCAAGCCAGCCCACGTGCCCTCTGAAAAGGATCCTTCGGACGCCGCTGCTGCTGCGCTCATTTCTTGGGCTTCTTGGCTGGTGGCTCGCCGCCAGCTGGAGCCTTGACTCTGGCTTTGCCTGCTGCCTTTGGGGTAGGTTTGCTCTCCGCAACAGCCTTCGCCTTCGGGTTGGCAATGATGGTCCTGGCAAAGGTTTTGGATATCGACTTGTCACGGAACATGTGTGTTGATCTTTGCAATCCTGGCACGGGTTTCCAATTCGGAAGATTCGATCAACCTCAGATCATCCACTAAAGGATGGGTTGACATCGTGAGAAGATACACTCCAGGTAGCAGTTTCTCGGGTGCAGCCACGGCTCAGCTTTCGGCATTTCCCCAGCTCCACATCGATATCATTTTCTAGCCTCATTTACGGGCGTTGTCTAGATGCAACCCGAAGACCGTTGTATAACTTAGGGGGCCTTTAGGGTTCAGGGGTTTGAGTTTAGGGTTTCAGGGATTCAGGTTGTAGCATTTTGCGTTTATATCAAGATCCTTGATGAACGAACTCGGTAGACCTTGATTATCCGCCGACTTTACACATTCTTTAGGGTTTAATTGTTTAGCCGTTGTCTGGGCAGGGTCAGGTCGGGCTATGTTATACAGGGTTTATATAATTATAAGGCATAGGCAGTCTAGCAGCTTCTCACTGTAGCCCTCCAGAAGACCTTCAGCCTTGAACTTCTGCAGATTCTCGCAACAGGAATCCACTTGATCATAGACGGCCCGGATCTTCGCGTACATCCTGAACAATGAAAGTATATAAGTATGCTATGCATTGTGTGGTTATTCAAACGAATGCTGAGACCAAGGCTTCTCTTGAAGGGTCGAGGTCGAAACCAAAGGGCCCTCAGCCGAAGTAGCCTCAGCCACCTCAGCCTCCTTGTCCTTCTCTTCAGTGCGTGCTGGCAGCATCTCCCAGAGTTTCTTAAGTCTTTTCGTGCAAGCCAGGATAGCCTTTTCGATTAAGGTCGACGGCTTCGAAGTGTCATGTATGTCTGGGTATCCCAACCGCTTCAAGAGTTTACTGAGATCTTCGCTCAGAGGCCCCGATTTAACAGCCCCGTCGGCTGCATCCACAATCGAATCCGGCATGGTACCTTAAATGTTTGAAGTAGAGAGCTCAGGCAAGAAGTGTGGCTGCATGCATCGGCGATCCTTCAGCGACAGCAGCTGAATTGCAAAAGAGCAGCCGGAGCCCTGTTCCAGGGTCTCGTCCAAGTCCATGTCCATGTTGAGGCCAGCCCCGAAGGCTTCAGTCTCCATCGTCTCGAACAATCTCATAGTGTCTGTCTTCCTCAGGCAGCAACATAGTCTTGCAAACGAGGGTTATGCTCACATGGCGTAGGTTTAGGATATGCATCGAATACAGATCGGCGTCGTGTAATTGTAGCAACATGTATCGATACAGACGGGGCACTTGTTGTGCCCTTTCACTTTGATCTCGCAGTAGTACCGGAGCTGCCCAGGCTTGTAGAGGTGCTTCCTCGGATGGATAGCAAGCATGCATATTCTGAATTGCTTAATTGGTTTGCAATAAAGGCACCGACTTGGTTTGCAATAAAGGCACCGAATGTACCGAGAGGGGTTCTTCTCCGCTAGTGCAACACACTCATCGATCTCAGACCTCAGTTTTTGCAATCGAAGGGTTTTCGCCGAAGTATGCTGTGCTGCTGCAGAGTGGCTGGGACATGTTCTGTTCTTCAGCCATCTCCTTCTTAGTTAAGTACTCGAAGTCTACCTCGAGCTCCAGTTGAAACTGCTTCTCCCGCTCCACAGAAAACTTGTTGATGAAAATCTCCTTTCAGGGAGTGCGCAAAATAGGCACGATCCTAGGTTCTAGGGTTTAGGTTTAGGGTTTCATCTAATTTAGGGTTTAGTTTAGTCTTTATATATAGGGTTTAGGGTGGGGCTTATATAGGTCTTAGGAGGCGCTGTCCGGATTGTTCTCGCAGCTCGCGAAAAGCTTTAGAACTTTCTCTTTGGATTTGCCACCGGCATTGAACTGATCACGAATACACTTTGCCACCTTGTAAACTCCCTTGCTGCTCGGTTCCATGCATCTCATAACCCTCTTCTGGAGGGCTCCAGCAGTCGGGGGGCTTGGGCACGCTTTCACAGGTGCCTTTGCAGGCGCTGGCGCTGAGGTTTTGGGAATCGCCAGCCGTAGGCTTCCTGGGGGTGGCGGTGCCATGCTCATAGACTTTGCAGCCGTCGGGGGCGTGATCGGTGTGCTTTGGGCAGGGGGCGGTGTCGGGGATTGAAACAGGCTGCGGCTAGGCCAGGCATCTTGAGCATCTTGGCTGGATGGCTCCAAGGGGGACAGTGGCTCTGTTGGGGTGATTGGGTTGGCATTGGGACTTAGGGTTTCCAGCTTGGTAAGACCTGGCATCAATGGCACCTGCTGGGATGCCATTTTGGCGTCGGTCTCAGCTAACACCTCCTGCAACTCCTTTTGAAGTTCGGCCAGCTTTGCCTGCTTCATGACTAGGTCAGCCTTCTTGGCCCGATACCTGTCGATATCCGACTCAAGCTCTGATCGTCTGTTTGTGGCCAGTCGTTCAGCTTCCTCCTTTTCCTTTGCCTGTCGCTGCAGCTCCTTTTCCCTCGCCTGTCGTTCAGCTTCCTCCTTTTCCTTTGCCTGTCCAAGCAGCTCTTTTTCCCTCGCCTGTCGTTCGGCTTCCTCCTTTTCCTTTGCCTGTCGCAGCAGCTCTTTTTCCCTCGCCTGTCGTTCGGCTTCCTCTTTTTCCTGCGCCTGTCGTTGCAGCTCCCTCTCCTTTGCCCGTCGTTCGGCTTCCACTTGCTCGGTAACCCGTCGTTGCTTTGCCTGTCGTTCAGCTTCCTCCTGTTCCTTTGCCTCCTTGTCTTTTGCCTGTCGTTCAGCTTCCTCCTTTTCCTTTGCCTGTCGCTGCAGTTCCTTTTCCTTTGCCTGTCGTTCGGCTTCCTCCTTTTCCTTTGCCTGTCGCTGCACTTCCTTTTCCTTTGCCTGTCGTTCGGCTTCCTCCTTTTCCTTGGCCTGTCGCTGCAGTTCCTTTTCCTTTGCCTGCCGTTCAGCTTCCTCACGGTCCTTCGCCTGTTGCTGAAGCTCTGCCCTTGCCCGTTCTGCAGCTTCCTCCTTTTCCTTTGCCTGTCGCCAGAGTTCCCTTTCCTTTGCGTGCCGTTCGGCTTCCTCGCGGTGCTTTGCCTGTCGCTGCAGCTCCTTTGCCTGTCGTTCGGCTTCCTCCTTTTCCTTCGCCTCCTTTTCTTTTGCTTGTCGCTCCAGCTCCTTTTCCTCTGCTTGTTGCTGTGTCTCGGCAGTGTCGACTCTTTCGGTGGCACGACCTACTACAGTTCAGGGTTTAGGGTTTAGGGTTTAGCTAGGGTTCAGGGTTTAGGGTGGTGCACGAATACAGACGAAAATTAGACACCAACTAAGGTACAGCCAGCCTTCCTGGTTTCCAGTGGCATCGTCACCGGCTTCCGCAGCTTCCTGCGGCACAATTTAGGGTTCAGAGTTTAGGTATATATATATATAATATAATATGGTACTATATAGAAACCTGGTCCGTGACAGTCGCGAACCGGAGGGTCTGAGATGGATTGTTACGGCTTCAGTGTTCTTCGGAATCTATTCGGGCCAGTGTTATGTATAGGTGTTGGAAAGTTTAGCAGTTATCTTATATACAGGTTTAGGGTTCGGATTTTGTGCATTGCTGCGCAGGAAGTTTCTTGACCATATCGAGATGGGGATTTAGAAGTGGTGTCTTTAACATGGGTTCCAACCTGGCTCTCATTGTAGTGTAAAGGAAAACACATGAGGAATCCGTCGACTCGTCCGATTGCTTTCTACACCATTAATATATTTGTACTGAATGCCACTGCATGTATATATATATAATATAATATATTATAATATAATTCTATAGATATATATAGTATATATATATATTATATTATATATATATTAAATATAACATTTTAAATATTTATATTATATTATATACATGCAGTGGCATTCGGTACAATCGATGATCTCTATATATTGTACGTATATAACTCTCACGAACCCCACGAACCCGAACTGGATTCAATTCACAACAAAAAAGGGAACCCGGGAGTTTGCCGCTGTCTAGCACAATGTTAGATCGATATGATATATGATATATCCACCCCAAGCCCTACACCCTGAACACTAAACCCAAACCCTAACACAAGCCAAGCCTTCGCTTCCTTCAAGAGGGCATGCTTTCGCTTCAAAGCCTGAGCATAAGATTTAGTCTGTAGAGTGGGGTCTGGGGTTAGGAATTGAGGCTTTAATTATAAGTTCGAGCCGGCCTCGATTTGTTTCAAGATTTCCATTTCATCCTCCTCTGGTTCTTTCTTGACGACGCCATGTCTCGAAATTTGCAGGAGTATGTCGGCACCCCTATCCAAGGATTCCCTGGACTGGCCGACAGTGCTAGAGGACCTATTCGGCTCCATCTCGGGCCAAGAAACACCTTAAGGAAGGAATCTGAGGGCTGTGTTCGGAGCCATGAAAAGTGTCTGTAACAGCTGGACGGCCATTTCCGCTATTTGGACGCCCATTTCCGCTATTTGGCCGGCCAAATCCGCCATTGTTTGCGGGCCTGATTTCCCGCACCACAGCCCCGCAAGAGCGCAAAACTAGCATTAAAGCCTCAAAATAGCGCAAACCAAAGCCTTCCGTAGATCTAGGATAGGATCACTGTAAGAACAGCCGAATCTAATCTGCTTGGAATCCGCGGTTCACTCGCCCATGTCTGGCTGCAGGAAAGGCAGGTCCCGAGGAAAACGAAGCTTCTCTATTAGAGGCTTGAACTCCCGAGGAACATGTACATTTTTCGCAAGCCTCAGATACAGCACAACCTCACCCAAAGATGCTTCCTCCCAGTCTGTGTCATCCCAGGAGAGGTCGCCGAAAAGCTCGTGCAGCGCCCTCTGCGAGCTCTGGTCGGATACGGCCACCTGCAGCACATGGGCAGTTGGGATTGGGACCATGCAGGGCCACTTTTTGGAGCCCCAAATTGGGGTTTGAGAGAGTCACAAATCAGCAGCCCGAGGGCTCATTCTGAAAGAGGATATATATTGTAATTAAGCAGGACTTGGGAAGGCATCTAGGTTGTTAAATTAGCCCCGCCTGCACCGAGGGCCTCGTAGTCCTGGAGGGTTCGATCAGTTCCACGATCTTGCGCCTGAACAGTGGAGGATAGATCCTTAGGTGGGATATAGTTTAAATTGGGGACCGTTATAATCATCTGGTTTCGGGGTACTCCAGTATTCAGCCTAGAAGCCCGCTGGCTTTCAGGTCCTTCGTCCCATGAACCTTCTTTCTTCCACGAGCATCTGTGTAAGTCTTGCTCAGTTTCGTGCTCGCAGTCCGTTGGGCCGCGCTGGGCTGCCCATTGTCGAAAATCCTGATATATGGTGTGGTAGACCATAATATAGTCTTCTTCGGGTTTTTGTGCCCATGGTGGCACATGTAAAACTTCTGGGTGTAAACCTCAGACGGCAACAGACTTCTAATGTTGCACTGATATACTACATGCATGCGATTGCAAAAGCATACGGCAAAGCGTTTAGAAGACCAGCAGCAGGAGCACCATGTTCTTTCAAGACCGCACACACCCAGGAAAACCGAGGGAAGTAGCCCAAAACAGAGCTTCCTGGATTCTCCACGATGAAGTTGTGGCCCAGCACAGCCAAGAGAACCAACAGGAGACACGTCCTGCAGAGGCCGTCTTCGATAACCAATCAGGGTTTAGGGTTTAGGGTTGTATTGAAGGACCCCTATTAAACAAGGTAGTGGGCTTGCTGGCTGTAGCATAGAGAGAGAGAGAGATAGAGAGTG
>CAJNJA010010687.1:0-14062 GCA_905231915.1 Symbiodinium necroappetens
AGTAGTAGCAGTAGTAGTAGTAGTCGTCGTCGTCGTCGTCGTCGTAGTCGTAGTCGTAGTCGTAGCAGTCGTAGTGTAAGTGGTAGTAGTGGTAGTGGTAGTGGTAGTGGTGGTGGTGGTAGTCGTCGTAGTAGTAGTAGTAGTAGTAGTAGTAGTGGTAAGTAGTGCCCCGTGCAAACCCCTACCAGCAGAAGGCCATTGAGCCGAGCAGCCCGGAGTTTGTTTCGCTCCACATCCCTCGTTACATGCTCCTGGTGAAGCTCTTCGAAGCGTTTGGAGTTGCCGCTGCCTGCACCAATGAGCTACATTGCTCAGGGGCGTCGTGGCGCTCAAATTGTCGAGCCTCCTGTCGCAGTGCTGTTTAGTCTTATCATGTCCTGCTTCTAAAGCTCATTGGACTTTTTGCTAGCATCGCAAGGTGATGGCTCTCCTTTTTTCATATTTATGCAGTATTCACCACGAATGCCGCTGTTGCCATTGCCACTCTTGCCCCCACTGCTGCTACGACGAGTAGCACCACCGCTGTTGCTTGATTGCTTAAGTTTGCTCTTGGCGGTCTTTTGAGTTGTGCAGCTACGTCACTCTTGCAACTAAACTAGTCCTACTCCGGCCTCTGCTAATTTACTTGCTTCTTACTAGCTGTTGCTGCTGCTGAGCGGGAAAGAATCCCAGACTCCCGCACGCCTGAAAGTCGCACCCAACCCCCTAAACCTGCCGGGCTGCGACCATGGCCGACGACCTCAGCAACAGAGCTGAAGGGCTGAAAAGGCTATGAGGTCAGGGCTTTGTGCAAGTAATTGAGCTGAGGAAGGAGAGCAACCTCAGACACTCGGAACCCCAATGTTGCCTTGCGGTTCGTTTAACAAGAAACACTGGGATGTGCACATACACAGAAACACGAACCATGTTCTTTACAAGTCGTCATAGGGGCCATGCAAACATACGTGCGCGAAGCATAAGATGCTTAATAATGCACACTGGGTAAACTACATAAATATGATTAAATAAGTAGATAAGGACGAAACCAGCAAACACGCGCATGGCACAACAGCTACTATGCGGGATTTAACGGTGTCCTGCACATGGAATTCTCGATCTCCATGGCAGCAGCAACAATGCGGTTTCTTGCCGTTTGTCGCAGGGCCATCTCCGAGATGAATTTTGGACACACACACACACACGCAACGCGTGCTTCGCACTTTCAATACGACTCGCGAACAAGGGATAGCTAAATTCCATACGGTGGTCTTGTCGTTTGGCAGCTCTCTGCGGGCCCGGGAAGCTATCGCCAAAGGGCTTTCGTAAATAAGTTGTCCCTTGATGGATCACTTTGTGTCAGACTTCCAGCAGAGATAGGAAGTCAACGCAAGTCGCTAGAAACCATGTAGATCCCTGTCCCCTGTAAACCCAACCTCAAAACATGCATGTCCTCATGTTGAGATCTGCTTAGTGCAGTCCCAACGGCCGCTTTCTGAAACTTCAGGTGCTCTTCGGCCTCTTTGGCACGCCGGAGCTCACTCTGCTGCTTCATGTTGTCCATGGCCTGCTTCCAAGGGGCGTTGCCGAGCCGAGTTCTAGCTTGACGAATTGGACAAAGGCCCCGCACACCGTCGGTACATAGACCCCTTCAACCCGCTTCGGCCGGAGATTCAGAGAATACCGGCATTTCAAACTTTGGTTGTTGGGGGCTGGCATTGTTCTGCTCAAAGGGAATCCCGCCGTGGCATTCAGGGTAGCAGCATGCAGAATAGGTTCTGTACCATGATTCCAGATAATCCGACACCGAAAAGCAAACCAACGAGGACCTGGTGGTAGAGGCGATGCTGAGCCGTGAGTGACCCGGTGCTGCCTTGCAGAGCATTCATTCGCTTTGTTCACAGAGCCATTACTCATTAATGTAATTCCTCGTCTGCCAGCTAGCCCAAATAAGTTGCCAAGCCCAAACCGATAACCTTCGAACCCACCCCCAGACGGCAAGAAGACCTAGCCCGAGAGGCTAGCAGACTCGTGTTACTCGGGGCTAACCCGAGCCCGAAGGAAAGCGATAACACCGGAAGACATGATACATGGATCTATACTGCATCTATAGAATGAAGGGCTCACGGTCCAAAGTAGCCTTGGCGGCAGGTGTTCCTGCCAATGCCTGCGAGTGTTCATTGCATCGTCGTCGACTCATCGTAATAGACGGAACAAAGCCAGCAGGAACCTCAGTGCCTGTGAGCCAACCAAAGACGTCTTTTCTCGCGGCAAGCTTGCTGCAAAGTCATTGCGCTCTTTGAAGCGTGTTGTAGGATAAGTACTGCCTGACGAGATCGAGTTGCTGCTGCGCTTGGACGCCCCACGATCAGCCATCTCCTTCGCTTCCCTCACCTCATCCTGAAGATGCACTCAGGAGCTTCGATCGAGGCAGCAGGATGCCTACAGAGCCTCACCCGCGACATTAAAGGCGATAAAGGGAGACCCGCTCCAGCAAAACAGAACGATTTCGGATTAGGTGTGGGGCTTTTATAGGTTTGCAGGATTGAGAGGCTTTACGGCAGTATAGGAGCCTCATTGAGAACCTTGGGACTCTATCAGGGCTCTTTATATGGGTTTTGTAGGACCAGGGCTTCTTAATCTTGATGTTTTCGGACCAGGCAATGCCTATAGCCTATGACTAACTCGTGCTCACACATCCCATGCTTCTTCCGAGCCCTCCCTACTCCCGCTGCCAGATGGTCCTCGCTCTTCTTCTTGATCTTCCTGAGCCAGAGGGACCCAAACCACTTGATTGTTGATACATGCTAAGCCTGCTGAGCAAACCAGCTTGTGGCAAATACTCGCAGCAGTAAGTCGTGTTGTACAAGATTTTGGTGGAGGAATTTGTCTCGCGCAATCTCGCTTACGAGAATCTAGACACATATGAGTGACACGGGTTACTCGTTAAAAACAGCCTGCGGATTCCATCGCAGCCAATGCGCTCACGCAGCTGCATCTGCTTGCTGAGCGCGTGGTCGTGCAGCCGGTTCCCGGCGTTCACGGACGACACCATCTCGTTGGCAGCCTCAGCCACTCTGCCAACTGCTGTATGTCGTTAGCCTTTTATTTTCTACCATGCAGCATCAGTGTGAAGCCTTCGATATGTTGGACCCCTGGCTCAGGCTCGAAGTCACAGGGTTTGCGTGCAGTCTGCGCAAGGGCTACTGACTACATACCAGTCGTCTTCCTGACTACACGTTCGAGATGTATTTTGCACACACACATAGGACATGGGCCGCAGGAGGGGAGGAAGAAGGTGCAACTTGCGACTCCTTCACGAACATTGCTACCCAGCCGCTACGAATTGGCGAACCCACCGCACCGCTATAGCTACCAAGAGGCTTCAGAGTGAGACTTGCTGAAAAAGCGCTTGTTTTCCTGAGCGTCTCAAGTATGGACAGAGCCAAACTCGCTCAGTGTGGGAATCGCATATACATCCCGGCACATGCTAAAGGACCCCCACCCCTGAATCCTTACAAGCCCATAAACCGCCATGCCAAATCCATTCGAGGTAAGAGTGTACTCTAGGGTCCGATGTGGTTTGGGGGTTCAGGAGTCTGGAAGGGTGAATTCGCATCCTTTGCAAGCCTCCCCGCAAGACTGCAGGGGTTCTGATGCTCCGAAGCCGGTGCTCATTTTGGAGAAGCCGTCCGTTCTCGAGAAGGATCAGCGGTTGGCATCAGGTGAGGCATGGGATGGGTCTCAGGAAGGACAGAACACCACGGGCCAAGGGAACAACATGACTTGGGCTTGGGTCTTTGAGCTTTTGGACAAAAAAAAGCAGTCAACCTCAAAGGATTAAGTGTCTAGAACGGAGTGTTCTTTGGGTTTCTGAACTTCGAACCCCATCGCCCCGAATCCAGCTCCCTAGAAGCCCCGCACCTCCTTGGACCGTAGGATGACCTGCTCGTCCTCGTGGTAGGTGTTCAGCTGATGCTCACGACGCCGGCGCTGGCGAGCCTGCAATTTCCGGGCTGACACTGCCTAAATAAAACGAATGCTAGGAGCAATGTCTTGCAGGAAGGCCTACATGTTCCCTTTAATCTAGGATTCACACCAATGCATTTTCTTTTGCCAGTGCTCTTTACTGCTAGTCCGCATGCGCCTGGAATTCAACAGCCCCGCCGCAAGCCGTCCCTCAATCCAAGGCTCTTTCAATCTCCGATCCCGTAATGCATCCACGCCCATGACCCATGCATGCCTTGCTGTCCCGGTACAAGCCTTGGCAGACCGGGCTTGTCTTTTGCAACGTCGCAGCTCAACCCTACATCAGCCAGGAGCCCTCATGGGACTATACGTATTGTATGTACATACATGCATACATACATTTTGGCACATACATGCATACACACATATACACATATACACACTTGCATAATATGTATATATATATATATAGATACACACACACATATATATATATATGTATGTATGTGTCTGTGTGTGTAAATGTTTTTCTGGATGTGTAACATGATGGCTCTGTTCCTCTGCTGGCATGCGAGAAAGTGGCGCTCAGCCGCAGCACGGGGACAGAGATCCGCCTGCTTGACGCTTTTGCTCCTCAGTTCAAGACGGCTGCAAAGAGTGAAACGAAAGGACTGAAGCCCAGCACCAAGCAACAAGCAGCAGCTGAGCGGCAACTGTATCATCCGTGGCATGGCGGGAGGACTTAACAACTGCAATTTCATGACGCTCCAAGTATGTCATTGACACAAGGGGTACCCAGAGTATGACCGAAGGCAGATGGATACGGCCCCAACCGGACAGGTGAGGTTCGGCTGACGCACTCAGGGGCTTCGAGTTTCGCACAGGGCACGGCACTTCCCCAGCCTGGACTCAAGCTGAACCCTGAAAACCCCAAAACCCTCAAGCCTAAACCCTAGCCCAAAACACCCGAGGCGCCTGAGCTTCTGGGCCTCCTCTTGCAGTCGACTCGCATACCTTATGCTTCGGGTTCAGTCGGGTTCAACCGTGACACCAACACCATCACCGGCAAAAACACGCTTTTAGCCTCAAGCCCGAACCTGGGAGGGTTGGGGTTCGAGGTAGTGAAACAACATGTACACATGCGCCGTAGATGTACTAATAGTTACTAATTAATAACCCCCACAAGAGCCTTTTGAATCCTAAAGCGATTGGCACAGGCTTGCCGGCCAGAGACTCTTCTTGTTCTCGCAGCCGTCGATCCTCTAGCCGCTTTTGCTTGTCCTTGGCTTCGGAGCTTTTTCGAAAGAGTTGAGGATTTCTGGTCCTTTTAGCCAGGCTATTGGGCTTACGCTCTGAGTTCGGTCCAGCACGACCAGGTCCCTCGGTCCCAGTCGGTTATCAGTAGGGCCCTGGTCATACTGCTCTTGATTGCTTTCTCCTATCAATGAATCAGCTTGCTCCCAACAGCCAGCATGCTGAGCAGCATAATGCAGGCAGGAAGTGCACATTGCTACAATGCTCAAAGCCGCTGCAAACTCCCATCCTGAGAAACCTCAACCAAGTTCCCAGTCAGAGAGCCCGCAGAGGCCAACTTCTACAGCGAAGAGATTGGCTAGGGTCGAAAATACAAGTCCTATTCTACAGCTTCCGACCTCTCAGGACGGAGGACATGCAGGTCATCATCAGTTCTGAATACGGAACCGATGGGCATCTCAGCTCTCAACCAGAGCAACACGATGCAGGGCTTTGGGTGAACACGCTTACTGCAACAAAGACCTCTGAGCTGCACGTGAAGCCGACTTGACATGAAGAAGAAGGAAAACTGAAGGAAACAAACATGACGCGTCGGCATATACTGTTCCATGCAGCATCACACGATGCATAAACATGACCTCCACGTAGAAAGCTGCGTTAATCATATCCATAGCTTGGGCCGGGTGCAAGCCCACTCCCTCAACTATCCAAAACCACGGCACCCTAAACCCGAACTACTAAAGACCCCGATGTTTTAGCTCAGCCATCCATGCTCTGCGGCCCGAGGGACCGCATGAAGCTGGTGGAGGAGGTCCAAACGTTTCTGCGTCTCTTCCGGGTCCTGACATCAAGACAAGGAAAATCGTCGGAATATCTGGAAACGATACTAGCAACATGACCGCCATAGCAGCATGAGTCGACATGATGAATGAGCTGATGAACATCAGAATTCCATTTTTGCAGGAATAACGAAAATATTTGTACTGGCACTTCGGGAAGTCGCGATCATAGTGGAATTGCCGATGATCGATTGTTTACATCGATTTAAACACACTCTGGAAGGAGGAGAGTGCTGCACTGTCCCGCCGTCCAGGGCATGACACGTATCAATGGGCTATTCCCGACTCTGTGTCTGGAACTCTACCCTGATCTGTGACATATGCCATTTGCCGTTGCCTGTTGCCGTTCCCATGCCTGCTGCGGCCGCCAGCAGGCCGATTGGATGCAGGCGGCTTTCAGGTTGAGGCTCAGAAGATCGAAAGATGATCATCAACCCCAGCGACTGTCACTAGTAAGAGTATGTACCCGCAAAACTGGCTGATTAAACCTCAAAATGTCGTTTACCTTCAAGCACTGCAACTTCGAATCTCAATCTGCAGCACAGCCGTAAAGCCCTTACAGCAGATGATGTCAGACCCAATTCACACACGAGCAGCCATGCAGACTTGAGGCTAACACAAAGAACCACTCATCTCAGAAACCTAAATGAGAGAGAGAGTGTGTGTGTGTGTATGTATATGTATACTGTATACGTGATCCCTCAAGCCTTACGGAGGATGAAGAGGATGGGTTGTAGTGTTGCTGCTTTCAATTTTTATCACGACTAACAGACAGCAGCTTCGAGCAAACTCTCCCTTGCCGCTGTCCTTCTTCTGTCGGGGCGACCCGATGGATGCAATGTGTGAATCCGATCGGGCCAGGGACACCTCTTGCAGAAGCCCAAAGGTGAGAGGTGGGTTTGAGTCTGATTTCGAGTAAGGGAGAGATAGACTTATAATGAAACTGGTGAAAGGGGTAATACTACACATATGGTAATGGTGCATAGTAGTACATTCGCTACGTAGTAGTACGTAGCAGCAGTTGTTGCAGCAGCAGCAGGAGGAAGAGGAGGAGGAGGAGCAGGAGCAGGAGTAGTAGCAGCAGCAGCAGCAGCAGCAGCAGTAGTAGCAGCAGCAGCAGTAGCCATACGTACTGACTGTGGCACAAAAGAGTAGCAGCTTGTCATACAGATTGTATCAGTTCGGATCATGCCCCAGTCGGATTGGCCTTGAGGTTTGTCCGGGGCAAACAAGGGTCTGTAGCTGTCGTCTCCCGAGCTCAACACCGAATTTACTCAGGCCTCTGCCCCTTGAAGCAAAACTCCAACTTCTTCCAACCCTCTTTGGGTTTTATGAAAACCCTCTTTGGGTTTTTTGTATAAAACCCTCTTTTCAAGGACAGCGGTGGCCTGGGAGGCCTGCTTCCGCAAGGCTCCAATCTCAGGAGATTTCCTTGGGATCCCGGGTTCTGGGGCTTCATAGCGTTTAGGGTTTCCAGGTGCTAAGACGGCAAATTGAGGGAGATATGGAGAGGCAGAGAAGGCGCTGTCCTATCGCATCGAACTCGCTATGGCGCCTCACAGAACATGTTCCCCGAAGCTCCAAGATCCTTTCATGATCCCTTGTTGAAGAGTATAGCGGTTCTCCATGGGCCAAGCCGCAGCTTCACTCGCAAGCGGACAGTCGCCCCAGTCGACTCACCTCTCCGGGTCCGAACTCAAGCTTCTACGGACGTCATCGAAATTCGCAACATTGGGCTGTTCCAAGAGTAATCCCTCAAGATAGGCTTGTTTTAGTCACCGACCTACACATTTCAGTCGCTGCCGCGATGCAGGGGCAGTTTTGGAAAAAAATGGGTGGAGTGCGCGGTTACACGCTCACTACTCGGACAAGCCAGGCGAGGATCCATAGGTGCAAGTCGCTGTGACACAAGCTACAGGCTACCCATGGAGTGCGCAGTTCGGGTCAGGACTTCTGGTCCAGCAGTCAGGCTAAACTATATCATCTGGTTTTTATGCTACAACTATGAGGTATATTGGACTCAACAGACTGCAACAAGGGATGCGCGCACCTCATCAGAGCATAACTCAAGTCCCGTCCTGCCTTCCTTGAGCAGTGGAAGAATATGAACTTCCTGAATCATTCGGTCAAGAAGAAAGGGCAAGTGACTTGGAGAAGCTTTCAAGCATATCTGCTTTGAATTGCTGCTGGCACGCCCTGGTTGATTCTGGATACCCAGCTTTCATCACCACATGCCCGTGACAGCCCTCTGTGATTGCAGAACGCTCTCGTCAAACTGAAATCCTGCGAGATGTGTGATGCATCGGATCCCCGAGACCCCAAACCCCTACACGAATTCTTCCCAGCTGCGTGATGCTTCGGATCCTGGACGTCTATTTCGCATGTTCCGACCAGTTCCTCCTCACTGCCCGAGCCATGCCTCCCAATGATGCCTGGTCCGGTTCAGCTCAGACACAAAAAAACATAGGCGCCTCAAATTAGAACAAGGTCTGTGGGTATACTGCAGTAGTATGAATAAGGACTAAGGGGGTCTAGTGCCAGTTACTAGTTATTCAGGCCACGACACCCCTCTCGTCCCAAAGCTCGCACCCCGAAACCTGTCTAGTAATTTTACCTAGCTGACACCCATTCAAGGAGATGTACATCGAAACCCGTAAGGCAGGCTGCAAACCTCGCACGGAAAATCGCCATCCGCGGCCCGAGCCAAGCGCAAAGGCATCTGAAGCCCTCCCCCCATGCCCAGGGACAAGTCGCTAAGAACGGCGACGTTGGTATCCTTCTTCCCGATGAGCTTGAGCTGCTGCCTGTTCTGACTTTGCTTCAGACTTGGCTGAAGCCTGATTGAAACTTGAAGTGCCCCCAACCCTTTTTCTCGAAACCCGACACAGCCACGACGATTTGCCTCCCCGCAAAGCCCGAAGCCCAAAGCGACCGAAGTGTCAGAGCGCCTGATCGGACAGTCTTCGGCTGCGGGTCCGCTCATGCTTCCAGGCCGCGCATCCGTCTTGGGCCCTTTGCCTCAAGCCGGGAACCCTCAAGCAGACCAGAAATCTCTCCCAAACCCTCCTCAAAATCCATCTTCTACAGTAAGACCTTTCGGTCGAAAACCTTGACCGCACCCTGCGGCGTCACCCTGATGCGGGTAGGGGCAGCTTTTGAAGGCATCTTAGCGACCACTTGGAAACTCTTGCAAAGTTGTGCCATGTGGGATTGCTATTGCATGTCCGCAAGCGGGCACGTCATACGACCTACGACGACAGCGCAGCTGGAACAACCTGAACGGCTCAAACAAGGACAACAGAAACTCTACCGAGGGATACAGGATGTCTTGTAGAAGTTTAGCGTGTTCCGTACTTCATAATACCAGCCTCACAGGGAACCCATGCGTAGAACACATCGACCGTTTTGGTTTTGCCAGACCAGGGGCCATCCTCACCTTTCCATCGGGCGCGAGCGACGTACATCCCTTCGGTGGCGTTCATGCTCGAGATGTGCATGACCGTATCCTGAGATGTTCGGCGCTTTCCTTTTCGGGGCAGGGCTCGCGGATTCTAAAAAACCGCCGCTGCAATAACCCAAAGCCGAAGAGAAGGATGCTATGCATCCGAGAGACGACCTGGAGCATTGCATTGTCCAAGATCTCTTCCACCTCATGTAGGGGCCCAAAATATTCCGAAATAACTACCAATGCCATTTTGGGGGGCTTCCTTGCTATAACTGCAGTATATGGGGCCCCCAAAACCCTAATTATTCTAAGTATGAAGGCCCCTATATTATTGTTATTATTACTATGAATATGATTATGATTATTATTACTACTACCATGCACCTGGGAGGGCTTCTTGTGTAGCCGCCTCTCTGAGGTTCATCACAGGCTTGACACTCGTGGTTCCGAGGCTCTTTGGTTTCGGTTTAGGGCAGTTTAGGGTTTAGGGCAGCAGTATACCGTTGACCCGACTTCCCCAGGGCCATCGCAGAGGGCACTTAGCGCCTGACTCCGAAACCGCAGAAAAAGGGCAGCCGGAGCCCGACACCTGAAGCTCTGAAGCCCGAAGTCTTCATCCGAAACCCACCTCCTCCTCAACCAGGACGTCTTCACCTCGAGCTGCCTTCTTCATGGCTCGGTCCAGTTCCTGCGGGCTTTGTCTTTCGGGTGTTTTTGGCTCCCGACAGGTCTTCCGGGTGTTTGGGTTCTGCTTGCTGTTTGCTAAGGTTTTGGAGTTCAAAAGCTGAGTTGGTACCTTCCGTAACCAAATAGCTTCCAAACCTCTTCTCTGCACACCCGTCCTTGGTAGAAATCAACTCGTCAGCTCCGCCGACCACACGAATGAGTTCTTTGAACTCATCGTTGCTGCAAGTGAACCTCGGTCGGTGTAATTAACAATGAGGAACCCTACGGAAGAATCTTGGTAATTATTCCGACTTTTACAGTGGCTGTTCAAGTTGCGTTTCCGTCGTGCGCTCCGAAGCTGGACTGTGTGATGCATCTAGGACATTGAGACTTTCCCGGAGATGCATAGCTTCTTTAGGGAGGCCTACAAGTAGAAGGGATCACCAGTCGAATCCAATTATTCTAAACCCTCACTGTCCCTGAACTCTAAGCCCGAACTGTTCCCTGAAGAAAAGGAGACGGGGCTCTCTAGAAGTCCCCTAGACACGACAATCTTTGGTTGGACAGGATTCCCATATTACGACTCGTGCTGGCAACTTACGACCCACGCATGGAGCAACAACGTGAAAGTCCCACTAGTGCATCGATGCAACAGTCAAAAACCCGGAGCTGCGCGACAACCGAAAATCCAAACTCTTGTCGGTGATTCAAGTCGGCGTGTGACAGAGTTTGGTTTAAAACTGTCCTACATCGCGTTTTTTATCATGCACATAACAACAACATCACGACAACACTGATTGAAAACATCATGTTCGCGATGTAAGAACTATTGTTAGCATCCGGAGCACTCATGTAGCACATGAATCGTTGTCACTGAAGTGTGACTCGTGCTGAGGAACTATGACAAACTGTTGTTGTTGTTGTCGCTGTTGCTGTTGCATGTGCTGTTCCTGCTGCTGGTGCTTCGCTGTGTGCACGCTACTAGTGTTTTGGCCGTGGCCGTGGACGTGTCCGTGACCGTGGGGTTGGTGTTGTTGGCGTTGTTGCTGCTGCTGCTGTGGTTGCTGCGGTTGTTGTGGTCTGTTCGTTTGTCGTCGCCGCCGCCGCCTCAGTCACAACAGTCATTTTATCCGCTGTGTGCCGCATGTCCAACTCGACATCTCCCATATTTCTGTCATGCAACGCCGAACAAGAATTAATTCTAAACTTTGACTCCGAATGAGCTGAAAGCTCCAGGGTGCGTATCAGCAGAAATACTATGTACTTACAGCAGCCTGTCGTGGTGGCACACTGATAAATCATGACCCAAAAATGCCCAATACCATAATCATGCAACATTCCTAAAACACGTAGGCTCCCTCTAAATTTGTCTATACTGCTTTGACGCAGGGATGCATAGGCCACGTCTCGGGACAAGTAGCCCGAGATGTTGCTCCAACCCACGGCGGAACTCCGTTTTGTTGACCAGACCCTCTGGGTGAGTGCTCCTTGGGCTGTGCAGGGCTCAATGCTTTGCATGCACGATCAATCTTGCGGACTCATGTGAGGTTGGGAAATCTCAGCACTCGGCGCCGGCGCTTGACGATTCGGTTTTCAACCCTTGTCAGGCTTCATAGCGTAGCTCAACAACTGTTCTGCTCGGCTCTTCCTTTTGGCTTTATGATTGCTACTTGCTCGCAGAGTGGCAAACATCAATAGTACCTCTGCCGCAGATATTAGTTCTCTGATCTTTAACTTCCTGCTTGTGCTACACACTGTCATGATTGAAATTGATACAGTATTCTTGAATATGTATATGGAAAGATAACATATCACACCGACCGACCCATACATACATACCTACTGAAGCTTACTTACTTGTGTGCTTTGACGAAACAGCAGGGTTTACGCATGAACAATGTCCAGCACAACACGCCGTTAATGGAGTGTGTGTGTGTGTGAGTATACCCACTTGTTCATATACTATATGTAGACTTGCAAGTTCATTCATTCATACATATATATATAAATATATGTGTGTGTATACATGCATGTGTAGCGATGAAGGTACAAACAAAAACATAAAATACGATACACGAGCAATAAATTTACACACACATATATATATATATAACGACCAAACATATATACATATATACATATATAGATATGTATGTATGTATGTATGTATGTATGTGTGTATGTGTGTGATATGTACCTCTCTATATATATATATAATTTCGGTATATATATATACATACATACATATATACATACATACATACACAGAGAGAAAGAGAGAGAGAGAGAGAGATATATATATATATACCCGAGGCTCACCATCTGCCGCATGAAGTCCACGGTTCGTAGCTTACCTGGGTCGTCCGCTTTTCCGAGCCCCCGGGATTTTTTCACAACCCTGGTGGGGCTGAGACCCTCGCATCCAGGGGTCTAGGACGATTCAGGGGTAGAGAGGTTTAGGGAACCGCGGGTCGCAGATAGAAAAAGCTCTAGGCTTAGACAGTTTCAGTGCAAAGACCAGCTGTTGGACGAAGTTGTAAGTTGGGTGCAATAGGTTGATTGGGATTCGGGGAGCTGGCTGGTGTGAAGTGGGGACGGATAGGCCAAAGAAAATCTTGATCGGCTTAGAACCAGGACCAGCCTCAAACCACGAGGGCTACAAATCCTCAAAGGCTCCACTTCGAGAGTCCGAGAGGATCTTTCGCCCTATTCCTCGCCAGGGAACGGTGATCCAGCTGGTAGAAAATAGTGAGGAGTGCCTGCGTCGCCCGAGACATGCTCGAGGCCAGCTTGGGATCCTTGGCAGCGAATGAGCGTGATAAGTATACTTATGGAATTAGTCGGTTGTGTAGGCGAGAAAAGCGTCGGGAAGATCCAATCCATAAAGTGAGTTCTCCGGCTAAAATCAACAGGATGTTCGAATGCATCCGAATGTGTCGGACGTACCGTTCCTGTTTATTCACATCCTCCGAGCCCGCATGCAAGACGATGATTGCTCTTGTTAAGGTATGATGCCTTCAACGACGACCACGACAGCCACGGGACTCGTCCTCCTGCGGAGGCGGCTACGACTACTGCTATACTGCTAGTGCTACAGCTACCGGTCCTCCTGCTCCTCTCCTACAACTGCTGCCACTGCCACGGCCACGGCCGCTCCCACTCGTGCTCTTACACCTCCTACTACTCCTCCTCCTCCTGCTATACTTGATGCGAGTATTATGCTTTACGTATTATCCGCATGATTATGAGGAGTCTTGAGGTACACTGTCAAATCGGATAACGAAGAGTGGCCAGAACGGGATGCTCCCTGAACAGAAGCTGATCAGCCACGCTGCCACGTGCTCCCCAGGCTTCTGTACAGCAAAACTTTTCCTCGTGCGAGGAGAAGCTGGAGACTTCCTGAGATAAGGGTAGTTCTGTAAATTAGGGTCCCTTGTTGGTTCCCCCAAATAACCCGGCAGCCTTCTAAAAAGGACCCTAGAACTAGAAGGGAACCAAATTTAGCGAACTACTCGTACGAACTTCACGAGAAACTCGACTGGGTAAACTGCAGAGTTTCAGGCCCAAACTTCTGTCCACGCCTCAATTTGATCATTATTTCGGATCATCGTTGCGCCTGTTGCCGGTCATATCGTCGCTTTACCGTGACTTCTCTTGTCATCATGGCGTTCTTGGGTGCAACTAGAATCTGTAACCTGGGATCCTGCTTCTAGAACTTCGGTTTTTGCCGGAACGATTACATACCAAGTAGACAGCTGCTAGGGTTTAGGGGACAGCTTCTGACTCCTGCTAAGCTCTTGGATTTGAATTGCGTCCATCCTGCTCTTGGATTCGGGCTTCAAGTAACATGATACTGATGATGTTGCTGATGGATGATGACGACGCCAGTGGTTCTTCCTGCATACACACCCCA
>CAJNJA010010688.1:0-14062 GCA_905231915.1 Symbiodinium necroappetens
CTGGAGGCAGGGTAAAATCTACAAGGAACCCGAAGAAAATCTCACTCTTGCAACTGGTCCTGGATTGGCCCGAGAGCTCTAGCTAATCGCAAGGCTAAATCCTGCAGGCACGGGCATTCACGATTTGCTGCTGCATCTCGGATCCGCAATACTTTGCGCCTCTGCTCCTCCGTTTGCAACTCGCTGCTTCTGTTCTTGGAAGGCCACTGCCCAAACCTCCTGACGTACGTCCGTTCATGCCAGGACGTTCGGTTGGCGCGTGCTTCGCCCCCCAAGCAGAATCCCCCCGAGCGAAGGATCTTGAAGGCTTAGCCGTGTGCCACGAGAAGATGGCCTCCAAAGCCTTCACACGATCCTCCAGCTTCATTCTGCAGGTCGGCGTTCAGCAACTCGAGACGGACGCTTCGAATCATGTTCAACTTTCCGTTGAACGCACACGTCTGAGAGGAGCACATAAGTTGAGCAGCGTCACACGCAGCACATCTTTGCAGGAGCAGGACAGGCTTCACTTCGAGATGCTGTCGGAGCCCATAAGTAACAAGTCGGGCACGTAGTGAAAACTGCTGAGCGGGATTTGCGGGATCTCTTGCACTAGTGCCGGGAATTTGGCTGCGGTCTGATACATCCAAACGCTGCAGTGAGTTTTCGCAAGCTGCGCGCGATTGTGGGAAAGCTCCATAACACGGGAGTGAGTCGCATGCCAGCCTTGAGCTGTTTGTAGGTGAGCTGATTGTCGAAGTCTGTATCCGAATCGTTGAACAACCAAGTGAGAGCGCGGCTCACCTCAACAGGTAGGCTAAGCATGTGGATGTTTGAGGGTCATCTCGGTCCTCCTTCAGGACGTCGAGCAAGTCCTTGTCCACCTGCCCGTGAAGCTGCACTAAGTTGGAGATGTGACGAACCATTGTGCAGCACAGACTGCACCTCCCCAAGAAGAGCTTTGATCTCTGCCTCCTGGCACTGTGTCATACTGTGTCGGCCCCGAGGCGCGGGGCACCGCTTGGGAGTACTTTTTGTGAGCTGAGGCCACTATCCCATGCAAACGCAAGAGTTAACCCGCCTCCTCTGCTGCTCCCGAAAACTTTGGAAGAGTGGTCCTGCGATGTGGGGTGCATCACAAGCTACACAGCATGAAGCAAAGAAACGTACATGAATTTGGACGAGGGTTTCAGCCTCGCAGCAGACACCAGAGCCGCCATGCTGTTGGCAGATTGGTTTTGGCTCGGGGCAGTTACCGGAACTTCGGGAATCTTGTCAGCTGCAGAGGCCTGAGATGCGGGAGCATTCACTCTCTCACCTCGACCCTTCTGCTCCCAATTCCCCCGAACTGCTCTAACCATACTGCCCTAGTTTGCACAAATCAACTCGCAATTGGCATCCAGGCGACATTGGTGACAGAGAAATTTGCAGGACCAATGCTTGGAAGCGCGGGTTGCTTCTTCTTCGCCTCCTCAAAACGTGAAGGCGAACTCTCCTCGGCCTTCTCCTTACCGCAACTCTTGGGAACCATTGTGCCTGGTGAAGGGCCTGAAGGCGATGCTTAACCTGGCACAGGTTTCCGCCAACACGTCTGCACCGGACACACCTTTCCACTTTGCTCCAGCCTTCAGTGCAGCTAGGCCGCCGAAAACAGGTGCTGCGTGAGCCTTACAAACAACATGGTGTCAACTTGTGCTGACATACCGCTGATCGGTGTTTCCACTGCCTGTGCTGCACCCGGCACGGGAGAGGATCCCAGATCACTGTGGGCCAGTCCTACTTCCAATTAAACTAAATCAATGTCCACTTCCAGTGAAGTTCGATAAGACTTTGCCAGCCATTTGGCGGCACAGTTTGTCTGCCAAACGCACACAAACTCATGATCACTAGATATCACTAGATGAAGCTAAGGTGATCACCGGAGGTAATTTACCTCCTCACACGCAGCTCCGCTCATATCAACCAGAATTCCCGGCTGCTCAACGTTTTCACAAGCGCTGCCACCGATCCTCAGTGAACCAAACTCAGCAGGGCTCTGCAGAGGTCATGCACCTAGGCAGCCCCAAAGCTGCCACGCCTTGGCAGCTTGGACCGGCGGCGGAAGCATGCGGCTTCGTCCTGGAACAGCCTGGGCCTGGGCGACTCCGATGGGAACTCCCAGAGGCTCCACTCCGGGCCCATCCGCCCACTGATCACTAGCGGTCGGATAGACGCGTTACCAACACGGCCCACAACTGGCAACATCCATTTCGAGCGATGCACGCTTCCAACACTGCAGACCCACCGGGCATTGCGAGCGATTTGCTACTTTCGGTGGGATGGGGTGCCGAAATTATTCATCCCAAAGCCTTCTGAAAGGGCTGCCATTTTAGAGGACGGATCGCGCTTGAAGCTGTCAGTCTAAAAACGAAAGAGTTGCAAAAAATACATGACGAGCTTCCGTCGCCGTTCATCACATGAGGTTACAACCTTGGCAACATGGCTCATCCAAGACACAACACGACATCAGAACAACCTGCCAAGCTGCCCAAGTGAGTCAGGCCCGCCATGCAACAACTTTCAGGCTTGGCCGCCCACGCCTGATGATGTCCTGGCTGGATGGTACAATCAAGCCGTTCTACTACACGGACATACGACCTGACCCTCTTAGACTTAGACCTAAGACATTCGACAACGCAATGCGCAAGCCACTCTGCGGCCTGTGTCCATTCGATGTGCACGAAAGAGGATCAGAGTCACATCGTCCTGAGAAGAGAACATGAGGTGACGCGGCAGAGTACAATCCCGTCCCCACCCCTGCACGAGGCTGAATTACCCAAAGAAGTCCAAACTGTCATGTGCGAAACATCGAGAATTGGCACAACGCAGCCTTGAAATCGAACCTTTCTTTCAGCAACCACAAAAACCGATACGCAATGCACTGCGCAGATTCTCTGTCCAGACGGCCATGTGCCAAAAATCAAGTTTGAGCACATTTCAACCCTGAAACCGTTCCACCCTCCGCGGCGGCAGACGCACCAACTGCCAACAGCAGCAGCAGCAACAGCAACAACAACAACAACAAGAAAAATAACAATTTTTATTGGACGCTGAGCGAGCGGGCTCTGCTCACAGCGGGCGAATTGCCACTGCCATAGCACCAGCTGTACAAAGCAGTCAGAGCAGGAAATGTGAATGCCCACTTTGGGATCTCGTCAAGTTTAAGCTACCGCACAGCCCTACTAGTACACTGCAGGGCCATGCCGATTTGCAGACTCGAGCGGTACTCGGTCCGGGAGTGCTGTATGTAAATTGCATCAGCTTGAGTGTCAAGCACAGAGTAGTTGGTTGCTGCACAGCAAGGTGTGTCATCTCAGGTTGGGGCTGTGCGGTGAGACGAACCTCCGACACCCTCAGCCCTCAGTGTGAGCCAACGCGTGGTCCCCGAGTGCCAGTCTAGAGGCGTCACACATCATTCCCAGACTAACGCGATGTGACGCAGGCGAAGGTCATCCCACATGTGGCGCCAACCTGAACTTCGCCCATGCAGAAAGTATCGTGTCTTAGCGGCGAACACTGTGCACTTTTGTGACAGGCAGTGTGCAATTTATGTCTGCTGCATCTCGCAAGTTGGGCAGCAAACTGTATAATTGTCGCAGGCAGGTGAAGCGAGCAAACGGTGGTGAAAAGGCAAGTAAAGTAAAAACAACTGAGAAAAAGGCTGTACAGCTACGTCGGGACAGTGCCCGTAGTGTTCGCAAAGGGGGTGCCTAAGCAAGTGTTGCGTGCGTCATCGCCAATTGGAACGACTTTGCTGGTTCCATTCGTTCCAGCCGCCAATCACCCCCGACATGTGAATCGTCGTCAGGAGGTGGGGCTTGCCGTTTCGTCGCCAGGCTGAGTCGGCCTCAGGACCCAGTTCGAGTCATTCGAGCCTGTCATAACTGTCAGCTTAGAGCCAGGAGTCTCACCATGTGTGAGCTTGAGAGTACCTTGTGCGTTCTGCTCTCGGCAGGCATATTGAATCACACACACTTGGAAGGATTGCAGGACTCTGCTCATGGCGGTGTTACAGACAGTCTGGAAGGCGATGGCGAAAAGTTTGTCGGTTTGCAAAGTTTCCCGGATCCCCTTGTTGACCATTGCATGCAGTCCGGAGCAGTGCCCTTTCCGACGTCCCACATTACCGCCAGGTCCCACACCGGTCCTGTTGCGGCAATGGTGATCAAGCCCTTCGGGTCCAGCACCATTCTGGCCGACATGAGGACAACTGGAGGTGACTTGGTTGTTACTTATAGTAGTAGCTGTCAAGTCCTGCAGGACCATGGGAAGCTTGGCGAGTGCTGCCATGCGCGCCAAATGGTCATGTACTCTTCAGCCTTCAAGCACCCAAGGATTTCAGGTGCCGACAGGGATTGGAAATCCGCTACGGCCTGCAATCCTGCCCGGCACACACCGCCATGGTAGGCGGTATGAGAAGTGGACGTGGTGGTGCCGTATTGCCCTTTTCCGTGACCTCCGGAGGCAGTGCCTGGGCACGTGTCCCAGGGGGATCAGTCGGTTCATTCGGCCTGGCCGTGCCGTCCCAAGCGGCGATGCGCTCGGATCGCGTGCAGGCGCGCAAAGACTTTTTTGACATGTTGTTCTAGGAGCGCTAGTCAGCTTCCGAGCTCTGCAGTTGGGAGCGGAGCTGAGGCTCCGACATGCTCCCACCGTCGAAGTTTATTAGAGTTTTGTGAGCTATGTAAGCGTCGCCGTTTTTGGCAGGCAGCATCGACCTCCTTCTGGAAATCCTGCTGCGGGCTAGCTTAATGGCTTGTTTGTCCCACGACCCGAGGAGTTGTGTATGGTCTGCGTCAGTCAGGACACTTGAGTAAAGCTCTTGTTCCTGTTGTCTACGGCGAGCCCACATGCTCTGCGTGGTTCGGTGCGGTGCGTTTTGTGACTTCACAGCATACTTAAGCTTCGGAAAAAGATTGCCGATCCCGCCAGCAAAGCTTGATTGGCATTATCCGGAGAGTGAAGCTTGTCCCTGCGGACGGTTCGCCCGAACTGCCGCTTCTTGCGCAGCTGGGCAGAAGGAGGCCGTCCACGGAGGTGGTGGGGGAAAGTTCCAGTGACGGACGGGCTTGACCTGAGCCAGAAGAGGGATGTGTCCTCCTCTTCCAGCGACCCCTTAGAGGAAGCTTGGAACGTAAATAAAAAGTCGATCTGCGTCCTGGTGCTGCCCTGCACAAAGGTGCTTCCCCGGCCACTGCACCAAGTATTTACAGCGATCAAGCTATGGGTCGACAAATCGCTGGAAGGTTCATGCTGCAATCCCACCTGTTCAGTCGGGGTGCTGCAGCCGCCTACCAAGCCCGGAAAGAAAGGATGTAGTTGTGCATTGAAGTCTTTTTCAACAGCCTTGCGCATCTTGCCCAATACAGCAGATGAATGACGCGCTTCGGCGCTTTGAAGGGTTGACGGAGTGCTGATTAAAATGTCCTGAGTCTTGCACCACGTAGTATTATGTCATTCTGTTGACTGCTGGCTACATATTGGCGGTTGGATAGAGTACTGACTATAACTGAGTTAACATTATGTAGCCATTGCTGACGTGGGCGTCCGACTCTTCTACGACCAATCTCGTACGGTTGAGCACTGCCTGGTTGGTAGCTAACTTGCCTTAAAGGGTCCGTATCAGGGGATCTTAAACTGTGACCTGCTAATTTGACTCTTCTAACGCTCAGCATTTGGTCAAAAGGACTTGGGACAACCGGCTTTCCTGCAGCTTGTGTCGCTGCTTCAAACAGTCGAGCATTAGTATTTGCGCGGTTTACATAAGTGGTATCTAAATGCAGTATCTTTCGCAAACCTCGATGATGGAAAGCATTGAGCTTGGAGGTCAGCGACTTCGTTAAATGGATTGTTTCAAGCCCATACAATAACCTACTGCGAATAACAGCCTCATAGATTAAGAGTGGCCATTTACGGTTAGCAGAGCTATCTCTCCAGAACACGTGCAGCTTTAGCCAAGTTGATTTGACATTTTGAATACGTTGCACAACCTCATGTCTGATGTTTACAGTTTGGTTTATGTTGTTTCCTAGGTAAGAGGCTTCTTGCGCCTTCGGCAACAAGACGCCGTCTGAAAAATGAATACTGGCGGGATCTTGCATATGCAGGACGCAACACTTGGATCTATTTAGTTGTAACCCATATTGTTTCAAGTAAAACTCAACATGTTTGGTAGAGCATTCAAGATTTTCATTCGATCCTTGTTGTTCTGCTAAACGGACTTTTGTGACGACCAGGCGTGCTGGTATGCCACCAAAATGTGCATTCTAGCTCCCTGCCAGGGGTGGCTGGCCTCAGGCCTTGCCGAGCTTTTCCCTGCCTTTGCAGGTTCTAGCGGCTCCCGTTTTGGCAGAGCTAGAGCTGCTGCATTGCCAGCATTTGCCAGCCTTCGAGCACAAACTCTGCAGTTTCGTTCCAGTGCTTTTCCTGAAGTGCGAGGACACCGCAAGTCCGCTGTGCACTGGTATGTAACCACGTCTTACTTTCAGACCACTGTTGTGTGCCAAGGCAGTCCGCATTCCAAGACAGTAGCCGAATGGGCTTGCTAAGTTTGCCTCCTCTGGTGCGCTGATCAAGGGTCTGCATCGGGGAGGCCGTGAAGGTGGGTGCTGTGGGGAGCGGAAGCTCCAAGCCGCTTTTCGCTAGGTAATCTGGTGTGAGAGACCCATGCCTGTAGTCCTGATTGGACTGCATGCGATAAACCCGGTTGCAAGCCTTTCCAAAAAAATCATAAAGGCCCTCTTGCGTATGCTCTGCAATGAATCCTGGTGCAAAAGCGGTGTCGCCATCCGCTAGTTTCGCAAAGTCGAGCCTGGGCAAGACGATGCTCCTTTCACCCCGCGGACAGGTGAAAACCCTACTGCCTACCTCCGTCAAGGCATTCATAGCGCACTTCAGAGGCCATTGGGACCCGGCGGCAGATGCGAGGCCGCGGCGCACTCGATGGCTCCGTCCAGCAGACAACCGCTTGGCGAAGGGAGCCTGCTGCGAGCCTCTAGAATTAGCGCCCGCGGCCTGGCTAGCAGCGCAACACTGTCTTCTGTGATCCGTGGCGGCTACAACAACAGCAACTGCAACTGCAACTGCAAATGCAACTGCAACAGCAGCGGCAGCGGCAGCAGCATCAGCAGCAATGACAATGCAGTATTGCATTCACAATAATTTTTTTGTCATGTGAGTGTCTCATGACTCATGTCTGTACATAAACTCGCATGAACCCTTCTGAGACCGCAGCTGGACTTGAACACACCGAATGCTGGAAGGGCAAAAGTTGTCCAGGAAGCTTCTCTACTTACAGTACACGAAAAAATTTCGGCCTACAAAAAAAGAAACATGCCCTCCGCAGCGGGTCAAATGTTTGTCGGATTTCAGCGCCAAGAACAGCCGCAGATTCTCGCAAGTGTCCGTAGTGAAACGAAGTTACATCTTGAATCAATCTGCAGTCTGAACTTCAACTCAACCAAGCCACGCAGTAGTGCTCCTCATACTGACTCCATCTTTCCTTGGCACGCTCGACGACTCTGCTCGTGGCCACCTCCAGCGAATCTCCCGCTGCGATGGCACCAAGCACCTGATCACGTTGGTGCTTTCACAAACAGAGAGAAGAAAAACACCTGCAGCTTCAGGTTCTTCCAGCGACCGGATTTAAAGCCGAACTGTTTCAGTCTGCACTGAACAGCTGCTGGCTGGACGGTCTAAGTGCAGACTGGACTCCAACTCACTCACTTCATCAGAGCTGAAGCAGTCCCAAATGCCATCACTCGCAATCAAAACGAAAGCGTCAGGGTAGTCATTGGTACTCCAGCAAAGAACCTCCGGCTCTGCGATGACTCCATGATCCTTCACGCAGAGATCACCCAAGGATCTCGTCATGCAAAGGCCTGGAAAGTCTTCCCCCTGAATGAAGAGGCGCTCCTCGACAAATCCGTCCTCGTGAACTTTCCTTTGGATTTCAACACCAAGAGTCTCCAACCTCGAGCGTTCCGTCTCCACCGACGGCTTGTGATCTGCGGTTTGCAGGACGGCACCCTTGCCAGGAACCATCAGCACAGCCCTCGAATCTCCCAGATGTGCTGTCCAGATCTTCTCATGTTGCGGATGTTGCAGCACGCAGACAGCAGTGCTTCCGCACACTTGCAGCTCCAAATCTTGCTGAATGGACTCTCTGACCAAGTCCATTTGAACCTTCTCGAAAGCATGATACAAGGCTGCTTCGACTCTATCTTGCTTCAGCATTGTGCTACAAGCCTGTGTGGCCTCCAGTAGATAAGGAAGGGTGCGAGAGGCCCTGGCTGCAGGCCAGTGGCCAGCGTCACCATGGCCATCGAAAAGGCAATAGACGTGCCAGCCAGATGGTAACACCGAGATGCTGCAACTGTCCTGACCAATGGACCTGTCTCCAAAGCCTTTCACACCCTTCATGTTTACCGCCCCAACACCAAAGCCCTTCAGCCAGGACTTGCCGCTGACGCCCAAGCCCAATCCCCGTCGTGGCCGCACCTGCCAGGCCCTGCGGGTGTAAGGAGCCTCTCTCGACGAGTGATCCGTCGGCAACTCCGAAAAGACGTGCCAACTCCTCCCACTCCACATCCCATCCTCGGAGGCTCTGAGAATTCTTCAAATTTAAGCAAATACCCCCGCGCTTTTGTACCAACTTTAACATCTGTTAGCAGCTAGTGTCCATCGCCGGCTCGGACGTGTCCTCGAGCTTGTACCTGGCCTCACCCTGCATGACCTGTCAACACTACAACCGCAGGATACCACAGGATACCAGAGAAAAACAGAGAACTTACGCAGGCGGCACCTTCAGAAGTTCATGCATCTTGTGCATTCTTGACAATGCTTCCGGCGGCACGGCTAGCCTGGTAGGAGCGTGATGATTTCATGCGGACTCGCATGGAGTCTAAGCGGACCTGCAGAACCTCTCGGTCTGCCCACATTGCCACCCTGCAGTCGGCGCCGTGTGCTGCTTGGAAAACCTGGTTGCCGCTTGGCAAAGCATGAACGAACGCTGGAATCTGCAACAACACTCAGATGGAAAAACAGACTGGCCATGGCACGATTTCCGTCGCTCGGATACCGCTTCCTCCGACAGTTCCGGGACAGTCCCAACTGTGGTCACGCGCCTGCAGAGGTGTCAGTCTGTCCAATATCATGGCATGTGCCACTGCATGCCGCGATCCCCACACCTCTTCTGGACGGGAGAATCGGCCATGCTGGCGACCCAATGCTCACGAGCAAAGGAATGGGCGAAGTGTTAGGAGCCGACGGGAATCCTTCAGGGGCCTTGTGTTCTTCTCCACTTATCTTGGCTGGCATCGCTAAGACCAGCATGTTGGGGCTTCGCCAAGTGCTGAGGTTTGCGGCTCGGTCTCATAACGCTGGCCGATTGGATTACGGTGCGGTTGTTCGTAGTTGCTCGTCAATCAACTAGTAACTGGCAACTAGACTGGAAGCGGGCTTCGGCGGCAATTCAATATCGGACAAGCTTGATCCACTCTCAGAGCCCAAGTGTAGCTGGACGACAATGGCTCATACACTCCCTCTCTCCACGCCTACAGTGCCGAAACATGCTCCATACGGCAAACAAAGGGCACTCGGGCGCCACGCTTCCTGCGACTTGTTCCTGTGCGCGGCATCGTCCAGATCTTCTAAACCTGAGCCATGTCGCATCCTCCACATCCACTGCAAAATTTGCGTCCCGTGCAGGTGAGCTGAATGTCTCAGGCCTCAGACTCCAATGAGATGGGTGTTTCAGAATCGGAAACCAGAAAACTAAGTTACGGAAACACGTCGGGCAAATCGTAGCCGCCTGCGGGGTTTGCAACGAAAACCGATTCCTCAACCCAACGCAGCCATAATGTCGGTGTCGTCCCCAAGTTGCTGGCCAGCAAGTATTTCATGTGTTATGTTTGCCGCATGGTTTCTGGGACGAGTTTCCTGATGCACAGATTCGATTTATGAGGTCGGTGTTCTCCTCCATTCCAGCAGCTTCTTCAGATTGGGGGTTTCCCTCTTTCACTTGCTATCCCCAATCTGTCTCAAGTCTCACATTCGGCAAGTGTTGTTCTGGAGCTTCTCAGAAGCGTCCAGGTGATCACTGGCCGTGGTATGCATCCCCAGTGTGCTCTGAACAACTTTCCCGAAACTTAACTTAACGCTCCACAGGTTCTGAATGCACTGTTTGAGCTCCAGGCGAAGATGCCCGCCAATGTCTTGGCCTGCACGGCTGCCTGCCAACCCTGCCGAGAACCCCATCGACAGTCAGGAAAAGCCTGGGCCTGCGCCGCTTGCGCCGCCTGCGCCGCCTGCGCCGCCTGCGCTGCCTGCGCCGCCTGGGCCTGGATGGCCTGGGTCTGGAGCTTCGCCCTCGTCCTCAGCTTGTCGAGTTCAGGCTAAGGCTAAGGCTGTGCCAAATCCAAAACGAGTGGGGTTGAATCGTGTGGCGTCGAAGCTTCGAGATTTCGACGGCGAGAGTCCACCTGAAAAGCTGCTTCGCCCATCAACACGTCCCGACATGTGCACGTCCCCCGGCCTGAGCTGCTTCGTCGAGTCAGCTGCTTCTGAATCCGAATCTTGGAGGCGACAGACCCTCCTCGGAATCCTTCTGCTCCGGCCGCTCCGGCCGCCACTCCGACCGGCTTGGAATCTTCCGGATTTTTCGGATCCGCAGACTCTTCTGTTTTTCTCAAGAGTCGGGCTGCCAGAACCGCTCGCTTGATGCTAGCTCGACTCGCCGCCATCTTGCTCCTTCTGCGCACCTCTTTGCGTCATTTCTAGGTAGTATGCACACGAGAGCGGGCAGCCATCTCGCCCGCAAATCTTCTGCTACTCCCCGCCCCGCACTCTCCTGCCTTGTATTGGAGCTGCCCAAGTCAAAGACATTGCACTGCTGTCCGGCCAATTGTCGTGCGAGATGCGTGCTGGATTCCAAGCTGTGGTCCAGTGTTTCCACATCTACGAACTTGCAACGGGCCATCTACGTCTCTCTCACTACGATCAGTACAGGGAGTCGTGGGCTCGATCATACCATGGAGCTGAGCCATGACTCTGGCAGTGACGTGGCCAGGCTCACCCAAGTTCGGAAATGCTGATCAACAACTTCCCACACCCTATAACTCGGCTCCTCTGCACAACACGAACCTCTGACAAATCACGGCGTCCGCCTCTGCCCTGCACCAAAAATGCCACGAGCAGCACTCACACATGCCCAATCATGTGCAAACCGGAGAGGCTGATGCGAAGTTTCTGCCTTGGCCTTTTCCGCTTGCTGTGCTGGCGCGTCCTTCTCCTGCTCCTTCAACACGCGCACTTCCGGTACAAGACTTCATGCGAAGGGCACAGCAGAGTTACAGCAGAGTTAGCCAAAAGGAGTAATTACGACGCTGGGTCCAAGATGGCGCAGGTGTGTGAAATCACGAAGAAGAACATCCAAGCCCGGAGCATCCAACAACAACAACAACAACAACATGTTCATTCACTCGCAGCGGGAAAGTCTTCGATTGTCTCTGCTAGTTAGCCTCTCTTCGCGACGACAACAACAACAAACCAAGAAGAAATTTCGCAATCTAATGATGGAGAGTACTGTACTTCTGCACCAGGTAGCGGTTGTCAGAGCAAGGACTAGATGCTGTGAAACATGTGACGTGAGGTTTCTCAATGCTGGCTCCTGCCCTCGCCGCCACACTCGCCTACCCACCCTCGCTCCTGCCCACCTTCACTCTCGCCTAGCTCCCTTCCGCATCCGCCATCGTTCCGGGCCAATCTCTAATGTGCCACCCAGCACGCCTTCCGATCAGTTCATTTCGTTTCTGTTGCACATCCAGTCAACCTTGGACATGCTGTCGCACGGGCCATCAAGTACGTCGGGAGGTGACAAAACTCGGCATGAAGATGCGAGCAGGTGATACCAGGAAAGAGTATGCGCCAGGACTGCAGGGAAGTGCCATCGGAGGGTTTAGACGGGACTCCACGAAATCATTGTGCCTTGGTAACCCTCCCAGCTCGTCTTGCAAGGCCTGCAGAGGGAGCGCCTTATGTTGTGGCCCCCCTCCGAAGGAGCTGGTGTTATCTTTCTGGCCAAGGAGGACCCACTTGTGGGACAAAGCAGTGCTTCGGAAACACATGCCAGCTGCCCACGAGTGAGCCCTTCCTAACTGGGAGCTTCCTCAGCTGGAAGCCCTTCACACATCCCCTGTTGATCTTGAGTGAGATGGCAAGCAGCCTTGGGGAACTGTCGGAATGCCGCTCGGCCCTCTCAACCTGCCTAGGTTTGTCAGCATCATTGAAGCCGTCTGACATGCGGGGCACTGACAGCTTCGGACAACAATGTTTGACTTAGTGACTTAGTAGCCCCACTAATTACAAGGCTTCATGGCACGTCAATGTACACCACGACGATCCTCGCGAGGCACCTCCTCCTTCTTGCTGCCACCCTGCATGCATCTCCGAATGAATACAACACTGTGGCTGAATGGTTACACTGTTACACCCCTTGCCTTCTTCTTCTCTGCGCGTTTTTCGCGGAATGACTGGGCACGGCCTTCAAACGCAACAGCAGCAAGATCATCAATTGAATCAATTGCGACAGGACCTGTACAGCAACCAACGAGTTCACTTGGCACCCCGACTCGCATCATACCTGAATTGGGACTCCACGTAGTCCTGGCCATGCTGCTCAAAATTGCACAAGAACATCGAGTGCCAAGGCAGCCACCTGTCTGCATGCCGGACATTTGCCGTTCATTTGCTCCATGATGTAATGGACGCAGAACAAGCAAACCTTTCTGTTCAAACGTGCGAAAGCCTGCTACAAACATGTCAACTTGTCGCGACATGCAGCTGGGCCTGGTAATTGCAGGAACAAGGAAAGAAGGAGATATCCGTCTCGTCCATCGGCTGCATGCATAGGGGGCATGTGTCATCCTCCGGGAAAATCAACAGTGTCGAAGTCCTACTTGTCTTCCACAGGTCCATGGTGACCATGTCAGTTCGGCGCCGAATGATACGGGTGCAGGGCGGAGGAATTGGTACGCAATTGCAGCATCCGCCAGCATGCCCAGCATATTCTTCAGCTCAATCAATGCGTAACACATGAGATGCGCCACGCATTCTCGCAGCACGCATTCGATGCAAACTTAGGCATGTGCAGGCACTAGCAAATCAACCAACTTGCAGTGGCCCTTCCCCACACATACAGTGGCCCTCCACACAGACACAAACACACACACGCACACGCACTTGGATCGCCGTTTTTTTCCAAGTTGCCACTCCGAAGCATTCCGAAGCATCCAGGTTCTCAACACTGGAGCGTTTGGGTTTCAACGGATGACTGACGAATGATCATGCAAGACGCCTCCTCATCATCATCGCCCATCACCAAGCACTTCTGCAACTGCAAGTGCTTGGCGAGTGGGCACCTAGGCAACAGGTTGAAAGTGTGAGTATGCTTTTCGCAACTGAAATGTTCAGCTCCATCTTGGATAGCAGCCCTTGCAGCAACGGCGGATGGTAGGGATCGGCATTCAGGGTGTTCGTCCGCTGAGCCAAAAGGCAACATCAACTTCAAGACTGCGATGGATGGACACACAGTATAGGGGGTCCTATGCCCACACATTAAAAATCAAGCCAAAAAACGCTCAACTTCGCTCCAAAACGGCCACTTCGAGCAAGATACGCAACTGTCGTGCAACCTAAACTGCAAAAAGCTTCAACTTCGCTCCAAACGGCCTCTTGGATTACTGTTATACGTCCTGGAGCGAAAAAACGCTCAACGTCGCTCCAAAACGACCTCTTTCAACGCGACGCAAAAGCAGGAGCGTTTTCTGGAAGGCAAAAAAACGGCTCAACTTCGCTCCAAAACGTGGCGTCCGCGAGGTTGTGTCCAAACGGACATAACCCTCGCCTCCGACTATCATGCTGGAAAAACCATCTATGTTAACGAAAGCGGGATATGGGAGAAAGGGATTGTTGGACCAAGGAGCAAAATCAGTCAAAAAACGGCCCAAAAGCAGCCTCTTCGATCCAGAGAGAAAAAACAGCTGCA
>CAJNJA010010689.1:0-14061 GCA_905231915.1 Symbiodinium necroappetens
GGCACCCTGCTGGCCGCCCCGGGGAGCTTTGGTCCCCCGCCTCGAAGCTTGAAAAACTTGCGCTGGCACGCTCGCTCGGTAGAGGCTTGAAAGCCTTTAAGGACTTGGGGCTTCGGGCTTGTTCAGGGCTTAAGGTGGAGGAGTCTTAGGCTTTAGGCCCGATGCAGGGTCGGTCATGCAACAATAATCAGAGATGCCTCACTCTGCTTCACTGTTAAACGGCGCTAACTCGTGAAAGCTTGTGCCACCGAGAGAGAGAGAGAGAGAGACGGAAATTCAAACCAAGCACCCACATGATGCCTGGACTTTCGCAGTGGGGCTCGAACATACTCTTAAACGATGCCTTGAGATGCCTAGCGGACCAAGGTTACAGTTTGAAGAGAGCGTCTGTTTTCTTGAGTTTTCTTGGAATATTGCGAAGCTTGTGATCTCACATCTCGCATCGCTGTGGCATGCCATCCGACTCTACAACTTTACAACTTCAGGGATGGCGGTGGATCAAAATCTGACTTGGCACTTAGCAAGTCGGGCCCAGATCACGCACGTTCGTGGCAGAGCTGGGGTCCACGCTTCACAAAAGTGGCGAAAACAAGCACCGCTGTGCCTGGGCCTAGATGCTGCATGGCATACACTGTACTGCCTAGCGTGCCTATTGGTATAAGTATTATTAGTATTACTAGCAATAAGTTCCGTCATCCTTGCCCTTTTAACCAAATTCTTCAGCGGGATGGGTCAGCCAGAACAGGATGCCATCGGCGGTGCGGACCGCTTGTATTATCTTGTATTGCTTGTCTCTCTCCCGAAGTCGAAATTGATTCGAATCGAATCGTGGATGTTCTGGGCGAGGCACAACGAAGCAGAAGGACGTAAGCAGTGCCACGACACACATGAAAACACGAGCCATTGTGCACACAATTGCACAATCGAGGTGTTCCAATCCCGCCCCCTGAATCAAAAGCTTCAGCCAAAATGGCTACCGTAGGAAAAAACACCCCCTGTTGCAACTGCGACTTCACTAAACCCTGAACCCGAAGCCCCAACTGCAAAAGCACTCTCTGAGCTGCGGCCAAAAGACTGCGAGATCTGCAGCTGAACCGCATGGCCGTCGATCATGGCCTAAGTGGGGTCCCCAATGGTCGGATCCTCAAAATGTACGCCATCCCTACTTCGTTATCCTGTAGATGCCCAGAGTAGCATCATTCTTGCGATCGCCACTGCAATGTCTGCCAGGCCGCGCCCTGCTTGCGCTTCAAGACCTCGGCCGCCTGCAGCGTGGAAGAGGTGGAAAATGTCTTTGAAGCTTCGAGGAGGGTCATTAGACCCAGAAGCCATTGAAGAGAACACCGAAAAGCTCTACAGCCCGAGCCTTATAGGTCCATGAGAATTTCCCACTCAGTCCCAGCAAGTACCCTTGTGGCACCCTTATCCGATGACCTTCTCGAGACAGCCTGCACCAGAAGTGAATGCCCTCAGACGGCCAAGCCTGCGCCGTCGTCTGGAACTCGAGGAAGCCGTAGCCCATGGACAGGCCTTTCTCCTCCTGGGCGGCCTTTGCGCCCTTCTTCACAGCAGCCTGGGCCAGGGCAGAGCAGCTCCGAAGTTGATTGCCACAGACCTCAGGCTCAGAAGACCACAAGGTACTGAAACAAGAACTAAACGCATGGTTGTTTAACAGTTCATATACATATATATATATATGTATATATATATACATACATACATACATACATACATAATACCGATCTTCATCCGGAGCCCGACCAGAGCGGGCCTTCTTGCGCATGACGACGGCCGAGCGAAAGCCCTGGCAGCTGCGAAAGACGGCCTTCAAGCCATCATCCGTGGTCGAGAAGCTCAAGTTCTTCACCTTAGCTCTGCCTCTTCGGGCTTTTGGTTTGCTTTCTGGTTTAGGGTTTAGGCGCTGGCCTGCATGCTGCAAAGGGAAGGATCCAAGCCCTCGGTTTCTGAACTTGCGTGCCTCTGGGGGCTTCTAGACTGAGCAGTGAGCCCCGCCTGCGCCCGGATGTGCTTGGGTCTTCCAGGCGTAAATGGCTCAACCAAAAAAGGTATAACATACTATTTCCTACTATAACATACTATAACATACTATAATATACTTTCATATACTATAATAATATACTATAATATACTATAACAACTCTCCCCCAAGGGGGCCGAAGCTTGAGTCGCAAAAATGCCGGCGAGAAGCGAAGAGACAGCCTCGTGCCTCCTGTCCACTGCCGAGGCTTCGATTCGAAGGCTTAGGGTTTAGGGTTTAGGGTTTAGGAGGGAATAACCAAGAAGGTTGAGGGGGGGGAGGCCGGCCTAAAAGTTCCGAGCCATAACGCTCGCCGGTAGACCCTGTTACGAAAAAGCCTCCTAAACGAAATGCTTCTGATCTCATCACAAGCCACGTCGCGTGGAATCTTCGAGAACCTCGTCTCTTGACAAACTCCATACCCAACAAAGAAAACAAAAAACAAAACCAGCCCAGACATCGCTCCCTTAAAAACGACGCCCCGCACAAACACACACCCAGCAGCAAAGAAAAGCATCTCCCATAACCGTCCTCAGTGTTTTTGGGTAGAGAGGGGTTGTCAAGGGTCTTCCGACACTCGGACCCGGGGTTGCGGGCTTACTTGGAGGTTCATGGGTAGTTGTAAATGGGGCTATAATTAGGGTAACTATACTTATGAACTTTTTTAACTACCCCTAAACCCTAAACCCTAAACCCTAAACCCTAACCCTCCAAGTGGGGTCCTCCTCGACCTCCTCCTCTGCGGCCTCCTCGGTGGCTTCCTTCTGGGCCGCCTTCGCAGCGCCGCCATCTGTAAACCTCGCCGCGGGTTTAGGGTTTAGGGTTTAGGGGGGAGCTGCTTCCGACTTCCATGACCCATATTACTCGTGGTTTTTTGGGCGCTCGACCATGGAAAGCAAGTAGAACCAGCCACAGAACGGGCAGAGAACGTTGCAGGGGGATGAATATGCTGGCTTGTTTTCGCAACCCGGCTCGCTTATGGGGGACAAGATCATATATTCTGGCATATCAAGACAACTCCAACTCAAGGCCAGCCGCACATCTTCCGGCGCCATCTCGAGGTAGAGGGGCACATGCCCTGGACCCGGCTGTGGAGCTTCGGTATTGCGGAGTTTGAGGCGAGAAGCTTCTTGCTCTGAGCTTCGGAGGTTTTGGGTCGCGAGGGTTTGTGATTCATGGCTGATCGGACCAGCAAGAAGTCGAGCGACGACGCCATCCAAACCTCCAGTGCCGTCAAGCTGCGGAAGCGTGAAAAGGCAAGCTTCTGGAAAGCCCGGGATGCGGCTCCTACTTGTCATCAGGGCAACCCATACTAGCAGGGATTGCATAGCATCCTTCGGACAAAGTGTTTACAGCTTTGGACATGTTGCACCAGGATACAGCACACGACACGAGAGAGAATGCTGTCCTTTGTCCGCATACTGCACGACTGCCACCTGCACCGGGACCGCCATCACTTGTTCAACGAGAAACTCGCACCTGACCAAGCCCCACGACTTGTTACATCAACTCCTATGCCTGCGGCAGAACTGCCATTGTTGGACCCCTCACCCCTTAGCCGAAACAATGCACTCCTAAATCTACGCTGCTCCTAAGAAGAAACGCACAGCAGCCGGATGCAACCTCCAGCATCCACCATGACCCCAGGCCTCAGCCTACTCAACACCAGCATCCGCAACCCCCAAGAAATCCTGAACGCTGGATGCACTGGAACTGTCCCGAAAGCTCCGATCCCAGCAACCCCTTCGCTGCCGTCGCTCCCGATCCCTGGAGCCGCGCCGTTCCCGAGGGCGCTAGCGAGCAGCGCACCAGGGTGCCGAAGCGCACGAAGCGCTCCTGAGATTGAGGAGTCTTGGCTTTGGAGTTTAGGAGCTTCTGCGAGTTGACTCAAATTCTTGAGGTTTTGACAAAAAGCAGCTTAAGAGAGGCTGTCCAGATCCGAAGATCCAGCACGTCGTGCATTGGAGCAGCTGCGTGCTTATGCGAGCAGTTCCAAACCCATGCTCGGAAATGACACTGGGCGCCAGTAGGATGGATGATTACAGGTTTGGGATTTCGGCTTCGTGGCATTGTGTGTCATTCTGGCGCCGAAGCCACCTGGGTGCCCGAAGAGAAGACGTGATGCAGCTAAGGGGTTCGATTCCCAAAGCGACCCGGGGCCCCCACCAGGGCTTCAAGCCCAAGTCTACTTGGCGTCCCTTTTAGCCTTTACGCTCTCACGACTCGGACATGCCAGGCGAGGTTCTTGGTGCGAAGTCGGCGTGAAACGGGAAGCAAGAACCCCCAGACGAAAAAGAACCGGCTACAAACACCGAGTGCTAAGACCCTTACCATAGAAAAGCCCTGAAGGGGTTCCCGACAGACTACGTCGCCGGTGACGGCTCGTGGCCTAAACAAACCCAGGCATTACCCACCCCCAAGAGTAGGTAAGTAACGAAGAGGATGTACTGCCGCCACCGTCCCTTTTAGCCTTTAGGGTTTCAGGTTTGTTGGATTCTAGGATCTAGAACCTCCAGACCCTGAGCTCCGTGTGCAGGGCCTGGGGCACTTGTAGTTGCCGCTTCAGAATCACAGGACTCCCGAGGGAGGGCTTGAAACCCGGCCCCGCGTGCAGGGTTCTGAAGGAAAAGGATCCTGCTGTGTAGGGCCCTGCGGTCAAAACTCGCCAAGTTCTCAAATCCCAAGGACAGCCTCCCAAATCCTACAGCAAAGTTTCTCGCAGCTCCCCCGCGCTCGTGGCAGCGGGCAAATGCTTCACCTGGGCCGTTGCTCCACGACCCTACAAAGCTTCGCATAGAACTTGACTGGGGTTTAGGACTCAGGGATAAAGATCTCTTGCCCTTGAGATAATGACATGTAGCAGAGCGGCGATGAGGGTGTCATCACGGCGCTGCACACCCTCTGCCATGACCGCCTTGCTGTTTGTCATCGCTGTCCCCCGCTGCTCGAAAGCATCGACACGAATGCCTTCTCTCTGAAGCCACTGTTTCCTCAGCGGTGATCACGCGAAACAGTTTCGGCCCAAGCTCGGCTAGCACTGTGATGTCTGTCTCTTCAAGCTGAAACAAATATAACTCTGAACCCGACTTCAGTTGCAAGGCTGGGTGGCGTCTGCTGGATGACCGAGGTCTCCGTCAAGGCAGCAGTGACCTCGCACACTGCGGGACGGCCATCTCTCCACCAAAGCTGCCTCAGACCTTTCTCTGCCTCAAGGCCAATGGCTCCCTCGTTGAAGAAGGAAACAGCCAGCAGCAAGATTCAGCAAGATTGAACAACTGACCAACAAGAAGACAAACGCTACTGCTGGCGCTGACTCTGACTACTGATAATGGGTGGAAATGGTGGTGTTGGTTGTCATGGGGATGGAGGAGAAGGTGGAATAAAGGGGAACGTGCCAAGCCAAAGCGAAGTTGGCCCTTGTTGCTGCCGTGGCACGGCAGCGTTCTCGGCATCTTTGCCGAAAAAGTCACTCTTGGAAACACCCAGCTGTGCGGATGCAGCATCTGCCGCCGAGTTGGCAGAGATGTATAGCAAGTTCCAGGTATGCTGGAGGTGGGCATCCACCTTCTTCTTCCTCTCCTCAAGGTGTCAAAAGCCAAGGTTTAGGACCGTGAAAGCTCACTTAGGCGGTCCCTCTTTTGTCAAGCGCCCGCACCCAGGACCCCGCAGCCACTCAACGAATACGAACCTGTCATGAGGAGAGACAAGTTTCTAAAGACAGGATAGCGGTGGTACTCATGCTGATAATCAGCCGGAAACTGGTGGAATTTTCAAAAGAGGGTTGAAAACTGATAGCGGGAAGTCGGTACAGCGAAGATCACCACAGGAGGAAGAAACCAATCAAGGCCCAGATTCATCAAGGCGACCTCGGCTTCTTTCAAAAAAGCCCCCAGGTTCGATGAGAGCTCTAAGATCAGGGCTCGAAAAAGGGTTCCACAAAAACTATCAGAAAGGTGTTCACGTGTCGACTCTTGATTAAGACTGACGGCTTAATATGGATTTTTCTCGGGGTTTGCGACTCAGAGGGTCTGGGTTGTACCACACTCAACATTTAGCACCTGGCCAATCAGGGCGTGCAGTTTAAGGCTGCGGGCTGTGGCGTCCTATGTCTTATGCTTGGAAAATCCTATGTCTTATGCTTGGAAAATCCAGGAGCAACGCTGGATTCACGCCGAGCAGCACGAAAGCACTTGTCCCAGATGCGGGAAGCTGTGTACTGCTGTGCAAAACACAAACGCGACCGCGAAACCTGCTACATTGCTACACTTCTTGAAGAAGGGCAAGCAGCAGATGGAGTCCGCCGCAAAAACTGTCGACATGCGCTTAAAGGCTGCTCACGCCGTTTCCCCTTGACGTGATGACGAATCTCAGGTGATTCCTTTCCGACACTGATGGAGGCAAGTAGCGTTTGTATGAGGAAGTGCCACCTCTCGCCTGGGTAGCATACAGACTTCAGGGCCCTTAGAAAGTTGCTGCCCGAAACGCCTCATGAAACTTGAAGCTTTAGAGATCGCGTTGATTCACAAGCTTTGGTATTGCAACGGAGACAGAATGAATGGAGTGCGCCTTGGTTGAGTTGCAGACCCTTTTGTGCCTGAAACCTGGTTCATGCCATGATGGAGGCTTGAACTGGATCACATGACCCAGTAATCCTTCCACAAGGCAAGTGAATGTTTATGATATCCGGAGGGTTGTACTCATCCGCCTGAACAGCACCTCCGAGCTCAACACCCCCAACTCAGCCACGACCTCCCCAAAGGCCCGAACACCCCCCAAAAAAAGGCCTCCCCGAAGTTTCAACCGCGAGGGTTCCTACTCCAGGAACGCCTTCTCGGCGTCGGTGCCTTTCGCCGCCTCCTGCGAAGCATGAACAAACATTGAGCTTGATGACCTGCGACGTCCTGGACAAAAACCTCGTCTGCACACCAAACGATCCAACACTACAAGACAGAACGGAGCTGCCTGTAGTCCGCCATACTCTTCCAGCGGTGTTCAGACTTGAGGTTCAAGAGGTGCTTGGATGCAGAGAGGGGTACAGACACGGTGCAGTGCCAATACACATCTGCTTCGCTTCCGGCAGCAACACGGGTGGAGCTGGGGAGGTATGTGAGATCCAAAGAAATTAAACCCCTACACCATCTGCCCCTCCAGATCCTGCCAAACCCACGCCAAACCGAAAAACATGTTGGCTCTCTGATTGAGAATCCTTTTTTAGATCCCCACCTGAAAGGGACCCTAATTTAAATAACTACCCATGTGTATTGACACGAAGTCGCATAGAACCCCTATAAAAACGTATGAAGCCCTGAGGACAGGATCAAGGGAACCCTTGGGGACATAGACCCTCTCCGTTAGGTCCTTTTTAAGAAAGGCCAAAGTAAGGTTAAGACGGGACCCCCTTGGGGTCTCCCTAATACTACCGAGGAATGCTTGAACTCTATCCTGGATGAGCTTGCCATTGCCTCAGCCAAGCTGTAAGCCCCTCCTAAAGCCCAAAGCTCGGGTCCTCCACCGGCTTCTGCCGGGCTGCGGCCACGCGCAGGAGCCTCCCCTGGAAGGACTTCAAGTCCAGCTCGGAAAGAGCTCCTGAGCTTAGGGTTCAGGGTCTAGGGTTTAGGGTCTACAGTCTCACAACTCGGGCAATGCAGGCGAGGTTGGTCCATGGTTCGCAGGGGAGGCGCATGTGGCCCCCGGTCGCATGGCCGCAGCCACAGTCTTGCCTAGGGCAGCTACCACCTCAACTATGTCCGCAAAGTTGTTGCCGAACTGCTTAACAGTGATTGTCGTATCCACGTCGAACTCAGGAATGGTCTTGAAACGACCTTCAATCTCCAATACACCAACTAAGAAGGCGTATTGGCCGTCAGCGCGTCAGGCTCGCTGGACTCATCAGTGCGAAGAAAGCCGACCAACTTAGACATGTTCACGGGGACAAGATCTACGTGTGTGCCCCGCACTGCAATCTCGCCGGCTGCAACGAGACGAGGATTATTGTTGACGTGCATCTCTTGTCTCTGGTAATGCCAAACACACCGCACAAATGCAGCTAACCTTTCCACGAATGACCTGCGAGCTGGTCGAATTTCAAGGGCTCGACAGCACCAGCAGAATTGATTCTAGTGGAAAGGTTGGTGATAGTGTAACCAAACACAGCAGACCATTCACGAGCAGCGGCAGAACTGCCACTTGCAGGGGGAGTCATGCATGGTCCCACAACAGCGAGATGAATCAGATGTGGTAACCTGCAGCCCGTCGCAAGGAAGATGTGAAGGATGAAACGCATTGAAGCACTCGACATGAGCTCGCTTGCCAGCACCAGAAGGACGGGGAACGGCCTGACGGGGCCCTGCCCTGTAAACGGGTTGGCCTCTTCACGACACGCTTGAGAGCTGTCTTAATGAGCTTGGAATGGACCTTGGAACGCTTGTTCACCACCTTCGCCATGGGCCGAAAAACTAATTGCAAGTAACAAGCGCGCTTTGGTGAAAACCGCCGCCATGGAAAAATCGCAGGAGAGAGTAATGAACAACTTTGCGGGTATCTGCACAGCATGTCTGCAACACCACCCAACCCGCACGCCCTCTCGGGCGCATGACCACCTAAGTGGTAAGAGAACCACATGAATGAGTTGGTGTGCCGTACATCTATTGGGGCTTTCTTGGACGAACGTCAATCCTGTTCTGCCTAACAGGACAGCCCGATACCTGGCTGCGCGGACGTCGCCTGGCCTCACCTCAGGGCAATGGCACCCCGCAGGTTGCTAATCCGAGTCGAGATACCTCAAGACGCTTTTCTCGCAGCAACCAACCCTCTCAGCAATTTCAGCGCCGGAATTTATTCTGGCGCCGAAAGGAGCTGATGCATGCCACTTGTTCCGCGGAGAGCACCATCTTGCTGGCAGCGCCGAATGTTTAAGATGCGTGCCGATACAGCTAAGGTAATCGGTCTTTCATTCGTAGCATACATTGCAATTCTAACTGCATATTAAATCCACTGAGCAACTGACTTCGCTTTCAGAAACAGCACATGTCACAGCATCAAGACGTGCCTTGCGGCTCGGCATCAGGCATGCCCATGACGCGCTGAAACAACACGCAAGTCGCGTGGTCCAAGAAGAATACGCCTTCACAGTTGTTACGAAACACGCATAGATGCAACCTGCGCAGATTGGGTCCATTGTAGACTCAGCTGTGGTTAATTGTCAACCGCGATTTGCTTGAGCGACACGTTGCGAACCAAAAAAGCCACAAGCACCAAGCAGTCGCCCTTCCATGAGGATGTCTCGTGTCGCAGCCTGAAGGCATCGAAAACCGCATAGGTGCCTCAGACCTCCAAGGCAACAGCAGGGGTTTGGGCAAAAAATTTGTGCTTGCCGGAAGGACAATCAAGTAACACTCCTCTCACCACCCGGCTTTATCTTCCGGGGGCCCTTCGTAGAACAAAGACATGTATGCCAGCAGCAGCAGTAAGTGGACAGTGGTCGTATGAGGCCGTAGAGGAGAAACTGTAACCGTCCGCAAGGCTGCTCACTTCTTGAAAAAAGGCAAGCAAGCCTGACCGTAGCTGTCGTACGGAAGGAATTCTCCAAGCTTGAAAGGGCAGGAAAGGAGTCCTTCGTATTCCTCAGCGGATATTTCATACAACTTTCGAAGAATCTCATACTCTGTCCTGGAATTGCACCGCTGGCCGCTCAACTCCAAACCGTGTTCCTTCAAGTGGATCCGTGCGCATACCATGCCATCCTCAAGAACGAACCACTGTGTCCTTGTCCCTGACAGAATTGTAATCGTTCCAACCGGGTGGCTTTGACCCGTGCTGTTGCCTGAAGCAAAAGGAATGACAGAGACACAACCAGCAGGAGCAACAAACTGAATGTAATTGTCCGGGAGGAAAACATCACCAACGGTGTACGGCACCGATCCGAGCAACCGCACAGCTTGGTTGCTGGTAAACCGAATCTGAGCAACGTCCCAAAGAAAGGTACCAGCCATCGCAAGCAAAAGAAAAAAGCCAACTACACGGGTCGCTTGAGCCGTAGACATGGGTTTAGGGTTCAGGGCTTCGTTGGTTTAGGGTTTAGGGTTTCGTTGGTTAGAGTTTAGAACCTCGAGGTTTGGGGTAAGGTTACGGGACTTTTCTCGGCATGCTTTGGTCTTCCGGTGTCAATTATATCATCGATCGCTCAGCTTCCGCGCGATTCGGGCTTAGGAGCCTAAGCGGTTTTGGTGTTCGGCTTTCGGAGTTTAGGGGTTTAGGCTCGAGGCCTCATGCAGGGAGGTTCTTGGGAGCGGCGACAGCAAAAGAGAAGGTGTAAGAGCCCGTTTGAACTGTTCGCAGCCAGAAGCTGCTTCGGGTCCACAGCGTTTCGGGCTCACGCTCAAGACTCCTTTCCACCGACATGCAGCCCAGCATCTCACGGCACACTCTGGAAACCTGAGAAGTGGCAGTAGCAAGAGCAGCAGCAGGAGGAGGCGGCAGTAGCATCAGCAGCCACACTTGCAGTTGCGTCAGCACTAGCAGAAGCACTAGCAGCAACAGAAACTATAGCAGTAGCGGTGGAAGTGGCCTTGGCAATGGCAATAGCTGAAGCAGCAGCAGCAGCAGCAGCAGCAGCGCTTGCAGCACTTGCAGCACTTGCAGCAGCACTTGCAGCAGCACTTGCAGCAGCACTTGCAGCAGCACTTGCAGCAGCGCTAGCAGACGCAGTTTTGGCTTCCTTTTGCTCTAGCAATCAACGGCAAATGGCAGAAGAAGGCACAACCGGAGGAGCGTGCCTTCTGACAATTACCGAGGTGCACGTACGTGACGTAGCCGAAACCACGTGATTTCAGCGAGTCCTCGTCCTGCGACATGAAGCACCCGAGCTTGGAGGGATGTAGCCGCGTTTGTTCGCGCGAAATCGTTGTCGCCTACAGTGTGAAGGGGCTGAACCCTGGACTCTGAATTGCGGCTGCCGGGATTCAGGTCCAATTCAAGCTTGTAGGGTTGAATGTAGGAATCTCGGGCCTCGGCAACCAGTCAGGCTCGGTAAGACACACTTCACCGCAGCGCATCTTTCCGATTGGGGCACAACTCCGGCCGCAGCCTGAAGTCTCCTCCCCTTTAAACCCGCACCTTGTGCATGCCTGCAGCGAGTGTATGGCACATACGGAGGCCCAGCCATGTGCAGGCATACCTTGTCAACCTAGACAGGTATGGCACAATGTGCATCACAAGCGGTTGAAGGTCGGCTTCTGGATTGTGTTTGCATCAACACCACATCCGATTCCGCTCCTTGCAAACGACGACGGACTGGACCTCCCCCAGCGTTTCGAAATGAACACGTATCTCTTCTTCGCTGGCTCCGTATGGTAGGTTGGTTATGTACAAGCCTCGGATGCATTCCAAAGACAACCACTGCATAAGCTGCGACTCTCACACAGGTTGCTTTGCTACACTTTATGTTTGTAACAAGTATAAGGATACTGGCATATCCATCGTGCGCAGTGTCGTGTTCCAACAAACCCAACATGTCGGCACCACAACGTCGTAAATACATGAACTGCCATGATCAAGGCCTTCGGGTTAGGGGTGCAGGATCGCAACTGGACTAAGACTAAGTTCTATCGCGGGTAGGTGCAACACAGAGCATGCTGCAGGGTGCGTCGAATTTGACTCGGTGGCCACACTTGCTGCCCTTACACACACATCCGAGTCACGCCCTGTTGATTCAAGATCTTCCATATCTGGCACTGTTCCTGCAAAAAAATCGGCAGTTGAAACCCGTTGATTGCGAAGGGGCGAAGCTTTTTCGAGAGGCAGGACAGGTGAGTCTGGTTTGGGAGCCCCTACAGTACTACATCTTACCAGCAGAATCGGTAGGTAGCCTAAACCCCCCCCTGTGCTACAAGATCGGGCTGCTTCCGCTTGACAAGGAGCTACTAGTAATGAACTCTGTGCAATCCCGTTTCTATTCGTGCACACCGGTTTTGGTTTCGTAGTGTTTTCTTTACGGAACAACTGGTTGTCAGATTCTTTCGGTGTTCAAACGATTGCAATGCACAGGGGCTTTCGTTTCCATGTTGTCGACCACCCGGATTTTCCACGTCGTTCAGCCCGCCTGCGGAATCCTTGGCAGCGTCTGCCGCAGCTGCAGCATCCGCCGCAGCCGCAGCATCAACTGCGTCAACGGCCACAGTCTCCTCCTCGTTTTCCTTCGCTTCGCCTGAGTGCGACAAGCATCCCAGCTGAGAGCTGCGCACGGATCACAAAATCGAACCACCTGCGCCGGCGGTCGAATTCTTCTGCTTGAGGCCTCGGGTTGACCAAATGTAAGACAAAGATAACTCTTGCTCTCAAAAAAATCCTTCTTCCAAGAAACCCTTTTCGAAGACCACCAAGGAGTTCAGAGACGACGACATCTGAGGGCAACACGTTTCTTGCCCTTGGCACGCTTCTTTGGCACTGCCATGGGAACTTCAGACGCACCTTTCGAGGTCTCCTGGGCAGGGCTTGGGATCCAGCCTTGAGCCTGTGAGGCCATCGGCTTAGACTTCAGAGCTTAGGGTTTTCGTTTTCGCCACCTTCACCTCTCACCGACGAAAAGCAGAGGATATTGATTCAGGATCCACCACCCGAAAACACAGGCATCGCCAAAAACAGCTGTTCCCAGTAAGGCATGTGTAGTGATGTGGTGCGAAAATAACGACAGTAAGGAGCATAGCATGCCTAGCCCGGTTCATCGCTATGGCAATGAGTGTAGAGGGGAAGCATCTTTACGATCCGGGTCCTCGCTGCCTCCTGTTGCGGTGGAGCTCGACTTGGCCTCGGACATTGCTGGCCCGCACTCCAGACGTGCAGGTGCAAGGGCGCAGGGGTCAACATTTAGGGATAGTTTCTCGTGGTTTCTGACAGTTTTTTTTGTTCTGGGCGCTTTAATGGGCACTTGAGTGGGATCAAACATATGGTTCTGAGACACCACCTTGGCGGAGTAAATCCGAGCAGCAACCCTGAACCCTGAGGGACCTTGAGATATGCCATGTCATCCAACTCCTCGTCAAAGGCCAAGGATTGTGAAAGACCTTCTTTCGGAGCTGTTGCTGCAGATGCACCTTCTTCACCACCTGCCATCGTTGGACGTCTATGTGAATGAACTACATATACTCGCACAAACATTAGCGAGGAGCCATGGCACAAGTATCTCTAGGTACAAGTATAAGAGTAAGTATAAGTAGGGTATGTATATATAAACCTACAGGCACATGTATCTGCAATGGCAGAAGGTTACAGAAATGAAATGAGTGCGCAAATGAACTTTTGTTATATATATATATATTATATGTGTGTGTATGTATAAATACATACAACCCGTACAGATGTAAATGCACATAAACATAACTACGAACAGATCTAGTCGATGTCCACGTCAATGCCATGTCCATGTGCATGTCCATGTCTATGTCTACATCCAAGTCTATGTCTCTGTCTATGTTCGTGCCTTTGTCTGTGTCTTTGCTCCAGTGTGCATGCGTTTGGTCAATACAGACGAAAAGTGCACGTACTATGCTTGTGGCACATGCACAAGCGCCTACGCAAGCTCCTGCTTGTGCAGCTGTGCACCTGTATGATGAAAGTCAATGAATCCGCATTAAGAGAAAGAGCTTTATGTAAAATCTGCACATGTTTCATGCAGAAGAACACTCAAACACTCGTAAACATGCTCCGAGGTGCATCAAAAAGGTTCAAACTCACGCAGCTGCAAAGGCCATCTATAAACAGTCATACAAGCATATGCCAAGGTGCACGGTGCGTGGCACATGCATATGTAAATACAACTACATTAAGCACGCGTTTCCGTTCAAGCTTGTCGCTTGTCGCCTTACACATATCATACAGCCTGTCCTTCTGGCATTTCCTTTTTTTTTTCTTCCACGCACCTTTTTGCAACTGCGGTTAAAGGGGGGTCCAGGTCCCTGTGCCAACTGCAGTCTACGTACGGCGGTGGGACGCCTACGCACGGGCAGGGAGGCGGCTGGGCTCAGGAG
>CAJNJA010010690.1:0-14061 GCA_905231915.1 Symbiodinium necroappetens
GGGTTGTGTGGGTTTAGGGGTTTAGGGGTAGGGATTTAGGGTTTAGGGTTCTGGGTTTAGGGCATGCTCAGTATAAGATACTTCGTGGCGTTCCGGTTCCTGTTTTCACACTGCCGTGCCATGGCGCATAGAATGCTTGCTCAAAGGGATTGCTGTGAATCCACACTCCAATGCATGGGACACTTGCTGCCCAAAGACTGGATTTAAAGTGGAATCGACACCCTCAACCCTAAACCCTTAGTTCGCACCATGGCTAGAACAAAGGAACGAGGAAATGCATTGTCGCCACTTCGCTAAAGCCCGTCTAAGGAAGCTAACAGATGACTTCCTGGCATTTAGGGCTTAGGGTCTAGGCTTAAAGACGGCATTTATCCATCATGGAAACAACAAAGCAGGAACTTACCAATGTAGAACTGAGACACCTCGCCGAAAGAGGCAGCAGACTCGCGGCAAAGCTCCTTAGATGTCTCGAGTCGGGGTCTTACTACTTGGATTAGGATGTGGAGTTCTATTCAGATCACAATACACATAAATAACTGCATCACAGAACGGGGAGTAGTCTTGGTCTTTGTTCAAGCCCCTAAACCACACAGCCAAACACGAGAAACCCAGGATTTTGCAGAGGTTACTAAAAGGGCCTTATTGATTAGAATAGGGTTTGGGGGTATATTATACTATAATTATAACAAGGAACCCCCCAAAACCCTATTCTAAGTATTAAGGCCCCTACATTACCTAATAGCTGTCGGGCGTAGGGCGAGCAGTTTGAATATGTTGGCGAGAGCTTCTGGCTGTACATATTGCTTCCTGCAAGAAGCCAAGTGTCCCCTAACACGTAAGATGTCTGCCCTGAGCAGCCCGATACCACAAATCCTAGGCCCTATCTTCGGCGAAAAGCTGAGTCAGGTTCCGGAACCATCAACCGGCGGCCCCTGAACCCTAAACCGTACTGCCGAGGTTCTGAGTCATCAATTGGCTGCCCATGGCGACACGAGTTGGTGTCGAAGTCGCCCAAGTCGAAGTGGCGAACGACGGGATTCCTGGGACGAAATGAAGCTCTACAGTGCGCGGCTTTAGGGCTCAGGGTTTACCCTGACACCTAAGCCCTAAACCCCAAACCCTAAACCCTAAGCCCTAAACCCTAAACCCTAAACCCTAAGCCCTGAACCCTAAACCCTAGAACCCTGCGTCTTGGCCGTAGCCTTTGGGAGTCATTCAGGACATCCGTGGGAGGTCGGGGGCTCCTTCGCACTGCAGGTAGCAGAGTCCGCAGTCGCAGGGTTTAGGGTTTAGGGCCACTTCAAACTCCAAGACTCGTTTCGGTCTTGCAAACTGGAGAGTAGTTGTAGTCGACACTGCCTCCCTCGAAGTAGTTGAAGAACAGGGCATGCAGACTACTGGAATACAAGCAGCCGAACTGCATTCGGTTCGTGGAAGCCCAGTTTGAGAAATGGATCCCTGTCTGGGTGATCAGTTCACCTTACTTCCCCAATAAGCCAGGGAAATAAAAGGTTAAACTTTCAGATTACTACTAAATTATAAGAACCCAAAAAGTTTAAAGGTTGCCCTAGGGCTCCAGTTACCTAAATAGTAGGTTTACTGGGGTACATAATATATGGTTAGTAACCCACTATTTAGGTAACTGGAGCCCGAGGGTTGGGCATTGGAGAACTAAGTCGCTGCTGGCGCACTCCGCGTGCGTGGCGACCACGTGGCCTTCCGCACAATCGAAGCCTGGGGCGCCGATCACGTAGCTCACCACCTCAGGGCACAAATGACTAACCCAAAGGGTCCGTGTATATATATATATATGTGTGTGTGTATATTGGAATTTGGTCCCAAGAGACCATCCCGATTATGGTTTCCGGGACAACTCCATAATCGTAGTGTATGTATGTATATATATATAGATATAGGGTCGTACCCTACCTCGTTCTTAAGGTACCGATGATCTCTCCGTATATAAGATCCTAAGCAGGTACCCTATGAAAGGGGGAGAGTATGACCCTCCAGGTACTGTAAACCTTAGACCAGCCCCCGAGGCACGCAGTCGTAACCCTAAACCCTAATCCCCAAACCCTCAAAACCCTAAACCCTAGAACCCCCTACCAATCCCTACGCCCTATAAACCCTATAAGCCCTACTGTAATCCCTAAACCCTAAACCCTAAACCCTGAACCCTAAAACCCTAAACCCTAAACCCTAAACCCCAAAACCCTAAACCCTAAACCCGCAACCGGGTCTTTGAGGCACGTTGTCGTAGAGGATGGTGGTGGTCGTTGTGGTTGTCGTGGGCTCCACGCGCTCGCAGACCAGACGGGCATCGTTTCGGCTGGCAGAGTTGACTGCGTCCTGGCATGAGCTTTGATTTACAAATTTGGGTTTAGGGTTTGGGGTTTAGGGTTTAGGATAATTACAGCGAGCCCCAGAAAGTTGGAACATGAATTTAGGATGATTAGTGCTAGAATGCCTTACCTTGTACCTTAAAGGTACCAGGAGAATGCTCCAACTTTCTGGCTTCTACTTGGCATAGCATTCTTCTTGCATTTAGGGTGTGCAGCTTCAGGGTTTGGGCTTAGAAGTGTTCGAGTGTTGAAGCTCAGAGTTCAGGCTTTGGTCTGGGGGCTTCGGGGGGGGTTGCAATGCCGGTACTCTGTGTCAGAGGTCATGTGCGACTGTGTGACCATAGATCTGAGATGACCTAGCAAGTGGAACCCAACCTTCCGGCCCCCGCTTGCGCTACTTTGCATCTTTCTGAAGGTGACATGCAAGTTTCTCAAGTCTGCCCAGCGTCTTCGTTGAAGTAGACCAGGTCACGGTAGGTGAAGCAGTATCGTGGCCATCCGCTGTACGAACCGGTGTAGCCATAGGGGAGGCCGAGAACCGCTGCGGCGTCCCTGCATTCCGTAGGGGTGTGGATGCGATCCCGCTGGTAGCCGCAGCTTTGGGTGTTGTCCCCTCCGAGCTCATAGCCGCCGGTCTGAACCCTCTCATGGGCCAGTTGGTGCTGGAGCAGAGCATCTCCACGAGAGGGGCAAGCCTCACCGATGCACGAGGCCTCTGCGGCAGCAATTCCGATAAATGCGAAGATGATGCGAAGCATCTCCGGTAGAGAGTGATCAAGATGCGAAATACTACAGAAGCAGAATGCTCGGGCCGATTGAATGGCTGGTGAGAGCGCGGCTGTCACAAATCTTCCCTGCACTTAGGATTTCGTCAGGGCGTCATTTAAAGTTCATGTCCCATGGGTAAGATCACATGGCTGGCCCTGCAATACAGTGATGCGGGCTCCTGCGTAAGGAAACGGTCACGATGGAGCAAGATTCAGGATCAGTCTGCAAGCAATGTTTGTTAAAGGCTGCCTTCCTACAAATATGCATGTCCAGCCATGCATAGATGGGGTCGTAGTCGTAGCCCAGCCGTAGCAATAGTCGTCGTCGTCGCCGTCCTCGTAGTAGTAGCATTAAATAGTAGTAGCGGTCGTCCTCAGCGTCGTCGTGGTTGTCGTAGCAGCAGCTGCAGCCGTCGTCGTCGCCGCCGTCGTCGCAGTAGACGGGTGTCGGTTTTTGGAACAGAGGCAGAACTTCAGAGGTTGAGGGGCTGGTCAGGGCTAAAGCGACATTTGTGGGGATGCTCGCAGCGATTGTCGGAGCGCTTGGCATGTGTGACTGTGCATATCTAGAAATGCAAGAACGTAGCATGAATGAATGATCGACGAACGAGTGAAAGAGTGAATACATTAAACACATGGATGTATATGTATGACTATGTAACGACTATATACATGTATCAACCTGTGTAATTATCTGTGTCCGGGTGTTCATGGCATACACATGCCAATGCATGCAGGAAGAGATGTGTGGATTTAGGTAGTGTATGCATGCAGGAAGAGATGTACGCTTATGGTCTACAGAAACGTTGAGACAGCGCACTCGGATGCCCAGCAACCTGGGATTAAACAGGGCTCCCCTTTTGGTAATTGGGTACATCTGCAAGAAACCTGAGACTTCACAAGGGGAAAACGGGGAGAAGGGGAGACCTGCAAACGGTTTAGGGTTTAGGGTTTAGGGTTCAGGGATTAGGGTTTAGGGTTTAGGGATTGGGGTTTAGGGTTTAGGGAAGCTCCTTCAATCGGGCGGCCATTCCCGTCCAAGGAATGCTCCTCCATCAGCCTCGAAATGCATGAGCCTAACTACAAAACCCTAAACCCTAAACCGTAGGGAGACTTAAACGCCAGGCCTTAAGCTCTTATGCATGAAGATTGCAGGGCCTTACAGTAGAGGCCCAAAAGTTGGAAACCCATAGCCTCAATGTTGAAGAAATATTGTATAGCGAATCCCAGCACTAATTGTCCTTACAGTAATCCAGTTCCCAACGTTTGGGTTTACTCTACATATATATATACATATAGATAGATAGATAGATAGATAGATAGGAATATTACAAATTCCGGATCTACTAGACCATGGTTATAAATGCAACCTATTAAGGGCTGTTTTGATCCCGAACCATACGAAGGCTTTTGCTCGCCTGGCTTTGGCAATGCAGGTTTCAACACTACGGGTCCTTGTACCCATTGTAGCATCTATCCATAGGCCCCAAGTAGTTCCTTTTTGGGATTACATTATAGGATTCTAAATATAAGCCACAGAAAGGAACTACTTAGGGGCCTATGGGTACTTCGGTCCTAACATTCAATTATGCTCCTTTTGAGACAGTTGTTTGGGGGCTGTCTTTGCATTCACCAAGATGTTGCATGAATGCGTGGAGTCTCAACATGCTGTCCTCACGATGAATGACAGTAAAACTCCCAACTGCCATCCCGTTGTCGAGATTCCTTTTTCCAATCAATGACTCTGCTAGTGTAGTACTGCTTCGATTATGAGCAACAACAGCACTTTCAGTTATTGCTACTAATACACTTTGTGCCCCCGACCATTCATGTTATTGTGCTTCGTATTTAGCTTTGCTCGTCTATTCGTTTTCGTTAACACTACATGCTGCCTTTACCTGAAGATTCTGCGGAGGCACGTCGTGATGCAGAACTCCCCAGCGCGCCTCTTCCAGCAGGCAGCACCGCTGTCCCCACCCTCAGCGCCGAGGTGTAGAGAAATCACGGAAGGAGCGACCTCGGCCGTGTTGTCTGGAAGTTCCACTGGAAACCCCTAAACCCTAAACCCTAAACCCCTAAACCCTAAACCCTAAACACTAAACCCTAAACCGTTCGAGTGCTCCTGGAGACCGAAGCCTCCACACCCAGAGTTCCGGCTCTAAGCTTCAGATTTACAGGGTTTAGGGTTTATGGTTTTCCGAACATAGGGGACCCTAATATAGTACCCTAAATAGTAGGATCCTTATTATACGGACCCCCAAAATTAAGGCACCCTAATTTTCGGAAAGTCCCGTTTGGTAAATTGAAAGCTTCAGATGCTACGCAAGAAGGTGTTGATTTCAGACTTGTTGCCCCTTTCCTGCCCTGGCAGAGTTCCGTCCCTTCGAGCCAATACAGATGCCTCAATAATTAGAGTAGGATTTGGGAGGTAGGAATAACTATGTCGAAATTCGTCAGCTCTGCCACTTCTTGTTGTCGACTACCACAACTACTACCAATACCACGACTACTGCTACCCCTCCTCCTCCTCCTCCTCCCACTACGGCTACGGCCACTGCTGACTGCAAGCCCCCCAGCTGAAAGCCTCTTTGCACGAATCTAAACCACGCAGGGCGGGTTCAGCGAGAAACCCTAAACACTAAACCCTCAACCCTTAAATCCCGCCGGTGCTCCAGTCGAGGCCCTGGGATGTGCCATTAATTAACTAGCGAGGAGCATCACACGACGGGATTGCGCAAACCCAGTGGCAGGAAGCCTTGTAAATAAAGCGTCCAATGTGCCTCTACACATACGAATCTAAAGATGCCACACTGCCATGCAGATCCTACGAAGCCGAAACCAGACCCTACATATTGCAATTCCATCAAGGTCACATTCGCCTTGGCGGGATTCTTGTCGCCCGAGAACTTGCCGCCGATCCAACCAATGTCTTCTGAGGATCCAGGTGCTCTGGGGTTTAGGATTTAGGGCTTTTAGTTTTTTTTGTTTAAGTGTAGTGGCCCTTTCACTCCTCGCCTTCGGAGCTTTTGGTTTAGGGTCTAGAGCTTTTGGTGCTAGAACTGCTGTGAGTGACTTGAGGGTTTGGGGTTCAATAGCAAAGCCCCGCGGACAGCTCATGTGTTGGTAACCTCGAGACCACAATATAGACGCCGCAGATGATCGAACAAGTGCTCCCACTGACTCGGTAGTCCCAGGAACCCAAGGATCTGGAAACAATACAATACAGGCGCCTTCAAAGATTCGAAGAGTGTATGTTGTAGCATCATAAACGTGTAATACAGGCGCCTTCAAAGATTCGAAGAGTGTATGTTGTAGCATCATAAACGTGTAGGGACAACAAGGACATGCTAGCAAATATTATTCCGCCCTCTATGTTGGACTCTGGGGAGAAAAGCTTGCTTTGGGAATTCACAAGGTTTTCGGCCTTAAGGGCGTACGTAGTTCCTAGTTAGGGGTTAGGCATTCAAGGTCTTCGGCAGGTGAGTAAGCTTCCGTGTGCGATGGGCTACAAGGAGTTCGGGCTTCATAGCATACGGAGCAACATCTGCCTTGGTTTAGGGTTTAGGGTCTGGGGTTTAAGGTTTAAGGCAAAGTGCCCAAAAAACTAAATCCGAAGGGTCCCACGAGAGCGGAGTTGCTGAGTTCATACTATCCCGGAGAGTGTCAAGTGCACTCACTCAGCTGCAGAAATTCATATCAACTCACAATCTCTACTTGCAACTCTACCATAGACACGGGTGCTGGTAAGGTGATATGGATAGTTCTCTAAACTAGAGCTCTGCTGTGGATTCCCAAGAGAACGGTGCCACTCTTGATATGCGCCTAAGAATGAACCTCAAAGGAGCCGTCATTTACAGAATTCCCATACTATGGATACCTACGTACCACGGTTGAAGCAAAAACATTCCCGCCACAAGACACTGGAGCGCGAAAAAGTTGAAAAGTTGATTGGCTGAAGTTGGCTGAAGTACTGCTAGTGTGCCTTCTACGATGTCAACTCAGCTTACGGGTGTTTGGACATATCCCTAAACCCTGGAGAGCTCTTTAAACCAGCTCAGGCCTGTTGAAAACACTACGCCCCCCCCCCATGTAAAAACACTGTACACCCAAACTCTGAATCCTGAACCCTGAACCCAATCCTCGGCGCCATAATCCCCGGAAACATAAACCCTCAACCATAAAACTCCTAAACCTCAAACCCTAGACCGGTCATCCCAAACTCTGAACTTAGAACCCTCAACCCTTAAGGCTAAACCTGAACCCCGAACCCCAAACCAGAAACCCGACACCACACCTCAACCCTGAACCCCAAACCCTGAACCTTGAAGCCTAAACGCCCGAGACTGATCCTTATGCCCCAACCCTTGTGACCCTTGTGGAACCTCAGAAGGAACTCTCATGCTATGATATTTTGAACTTATAGTATATACTAAGATATACTCAAATACACCAGAATATAAACAAACCCTGTGAGATAATATGATACAACCATACGAACTATACTATAATACAGCATATAATCTGAGAAACTACTCTCAGACAACACGATATAAAACTACGAACTTGAAGTGACCTCCCCAGACCCTAAACCCTAAACCTAAACCCTAAACCCCTCCCTGTACCCGAAACCCTTAACCTAAACCCTAAACCCCTCCCTATACCCGAAACCCTAAACCCTAAGTTAAGCTGCCCGGGTCGCTGGACTGAAAGTTGACTTTGCCCAGGACTTTGCGACCGGCAGGCGCCTTGTTCTGGTTCTCTTTCGGGTTTAGGGTGTAAGGTCTATTTGGGTTTAGGGCCTATTAGGGTTTAGGGTTTAGGGTTTAGGGCCTATTAGCGTTTAGGGCTTCGGGTTTAGGGTTTTTAAGGTCTAGGGTTTAGGGTTTCGGGTTAAGGGTTCTGAAAGGGTTTCAGAAAAGGGGTATATGAGTTTCGAAGGGTTAGACGTGCAAAAAAAAGGCATGCCTTACCCATCTATTTTTTTCCGAAAATCTTGCTCTAACGTAGTTTGACAATACAGGCTTCGTAGGGCTTAATGTAGGGACCTTCATCAACAGAATTAAGTTTGGTGGTATAGCAATTATGATAAGAAGCTCTAAGGAATTATGACAAGGAGCTCTAAGGAATTATGACAAGGAGCTCCGAGGAATGGTATTTTGCTGACTAATGTGTTAGGGACCTGGGCCTGGAGTTGTAAGGCTTCGGGTTTCGGAGGTTTCGGTCTTGGGTCTTAGAGTTTACAGATGCAGTTTCTCATCCCGAAGGATCCAAGACTCTTATCTATAATATAGATATATATAATCTATATATCTATATATATATATATCTATGTATATATATGTATATATATAGGTTACCTATATGTATATACACATGTATTTGTGTACCTAGAGTGTATACCTACAGAAGCCACAGTATGCCTCTCTACCAAAGGCCACATGTTGCACAAGGTGGTCAAGATGTTAGAGTTTTATACGGCTCCGCTCAAGGTTGGGGCACAAGCCTTAGGGGAAGGTCAGTGATACAAGACCCTGAACGCCTTAGCCCAACAACAAAAATACGAATCCCCAAGTCCCCAAGCTCTAAACTAGGCCCTAAACTACCATAAACCCTAAACCCAACCAACAACAAACTGACTTCCGCACGCCCTAAACCCACAAATTCACAGGTGCTTCTGGATGAAGTAATTAGTTGCTTGTCTACAGCCGCAAACATACGAAATGGAAGGCTATGACGTTGTACTTGAAGGTACAGGGTGTACGCCGAGCTAGCCGAAATTAGGGTTTAGGGTTTAGGGGTTTATTGTTTAGGGGTTTAGGGTTTAGGGGCTTAGGGTTTAGGGGTTTAGGGTTTAGGGTTAATTTCAGCTGAATCCTGCAATTGCCAAGGGGGCACTGTCTTGATGGGGTCGAACCACACGCCCACGCCATCTCCTTTCTGGATCCTGCGGCAAGACAGTTTAGAGTACCAACATAACTTTCCATCTGCATGGAGTACATGTATGTAGTGATTTTTTTCCTGAAACATCCAAGGCCCTGGACAACCATACTATCGTATTATGCCCCTCCCAAGGAATGGTATTGCTACTCAACCCCTCCGCCCTAAACACCTTAGCCGTCTATAAGTTCTATATTTGCTCCCTGGCTTCTCGTTTGCAACTGTTGACTAAGGGGAAAATTGAAATTCTCCTTGAGATTTCTATGAGACGGTTCAGGAAACAATAACCCTATCGATTAACTGCTTGCTAAGGCATCCCCACAAAAAAGGCAAGCATAGAACATGTAAGTAAGGCAATGCACAGTAAGGTCCCGGCAAACCTACGACATGACCAAAAGATAGAACCCTGCAAAACACCACAGAACCCTAAACCCCAAACCCGAAACCAACAACGTGCTGAACCTGGCCTGAAGAGGGTTAGGGTCTTTAGACTCAGGGTTTCATCTGGCCTCTACGTTTTGATAGGCGTTTTCTGGTCCAGATGGTCCGGGTTTTACATGTTCAAAACTTCGGAATTCAAATTTTGAGTAGTTAAGCGCTTCAGGGAAAGTTTAAGGTCTAGCTTTGGGTTAGTGGTTTCTGGGGTGTGGGGCTCCGGCTGCCAGTCTGGGGCATTTTCGGTCCTACGGCAGAAAGGAGAGGGTCTTTGACTGAACAACCCGTGGCAACAGCCCTAAACCCTAAACCCTAAACCCACCAATTAGCCAGACTTTTCAGCACTGCGGTAGATCCCTGACGGATATCAACCTCCCCCCCAAAAAAACCGAATCCCTAAACCTCGAAACCCTAACCCCCCGGTCTAGGGTTGATTATACCTGTTGTCTGCATGTTGAAGCCCTTAACTAAGCGGAGGGTTCTGCACCAGGGCTCCACATGGAATGTAAGGCTGGACACCCGCCATCGCCATCTAAGAACCCACATGTAAAAAAGCTGGCTACAGTCGTAATGGGTTTGGGCTGGGATTTAGGATGAAGGGCTTAAAGGATTTAGGTTATAGGCTACTTGCAGCAAGGACCTCAAGGACCCCCAAAACCGAACCTCAGCTGCCGCAGTGAGCCTCTAACATCAACCCGCAACGGCTCAATCCCAAACCCAATGCCAGGACTGTTGGAAGTAACGTGAGCCAAGGCAACAACCACAACCACGTCCAACAACAACGAAGCACCGAACACAGTCCCAGCAATTTAGCCTGATCGAATCATGAGAAACGCTAGAAAAAACAAGCGAACAACTAAAAGCAATAACAAACTGACAGGCGAACCACTAGAGAAACACCATAACGAACAGGTGAACCACAAACTAGGACGAGGCACGGCATGCTTTCGCGATCCATGGTGGCCAGTGATCGGATCTCCGCGTCGTTCTGCCCAGAATCAGATCGGTATCGTGGTATCGTATGCGGGGGCAGTATTGAAGATAATTACAAGACACACCATCTTTATGTATAAAGGCAGATAGTTGAAACACTACATACATACATCCATCCATCCATGCAAGCTTGCATGCATGCATACATACATACATACACTCACAGGCATACATGCATGCATGCATGCATGCATGCATGCATACATACAGGCAGCCGTGTGTACATGTGTATGTTACTCTACATGATGTTACCTTACATTACATGACATTACATCGATTTAAACCACATTACATGTCAGTATGTCAATGCCTACTGCAAACCCCGATGCATCTCTTGCGCTTCATCCTCCTACACTGAAGACACACCTGACATCACCTGACACAATCCTCCTCGCATGACAGGGGGATTCGTATCCAATCCCTTACTATTTGGGGGGTAGGCGAGGGCGTAAAACCATCGACCATCAACTCGGGCGATTCTGACTGAGTTTTGGAATGAGGGCTTGAGAATTTTCAGGCGTAGGGTTATATAGATGGCTTTATTTCAAGTATCGGAAAATAATATCTGGTTTAGCTTTTGGGCCTTCGGGTTTAAATTATCAGTTTCGGGACTTCCTCCCTCTAAGTTCCACCGGGTCAGCGGCCTGCATCATGCGCGAAAACCATTCGTTGAATCGAGCCGTCGCTTCCTCGATCGAATCCGCAGACGCCTGGTGGCCGTGAATGTTTTGGTTTAGGGCTTAGGGTTTTGGGTTTAGGGTTCAGGAGGTTCTGGTTTAGGGCTTAGGGCTTAGGGTTCGCTGTGTTTAGAGTTTAGGGCTTACGGTTCTGCAGGGATACTCGGTACCCTAAACCCTGAACCCACAATCCGCCCAACCCGCACCCTCAGCTTGATCGACGAGTTTCTGAAGCTTGTTGTAAAGCGACTATAGAAAGCAGCGAGCTGCTTACTCGCCCAGTTATCTAAGGCGCAAAAAGCTAACGGTAATCTGCTCTAGTACAAGATTCTTGCTTATGAGAGCTGCCTGCCAGATGCATGCAACATCATCTATCCGTTTGTGGCTAAGTGAACTTCTGAGTACGCCGGTTGACCGTTTAGGGTTTCGATTGCAATTGCGCAGCAGTTGCTGCGACGAACCGCCGTCGATAACGATGGCAATGCCAACCGTGACGGTATCCCCCAGAACGTCATCCCGTGTAGTATCGGGGCCTTACAATCCGTTCCCCCTTCAAGCCCCTGTATTTGTTTACCCTAAACCCTATACCCTAAGCCCCGAAACCCTGCTGTTTTGACCACGGCCCATGTCTGATACGAGCACTTGAAGCCTGAGAGTCCTATGCCCTCAATTGCGCCTGAAGTTTAGGGTTTAGGGTGCCTAAACACTGAAATGCCTCGTATGTCTCGATCCCAAAGGCCAGTCCTAGCAAGATACATGCTCTACCTGGGTCCCGGTAGCCAAAAAACCTCAGATATGTGTGTCTTCACCCAGAGACCCCGAAAGATATCAAGCCTATACTGACTACTTCCGGAGAAGAAGCCCCTGAACCCTAAGCCACGGGCTTCAAATTTGATCCGGCTTGGAAGTCGATGCAGCAAGCATCATGTCAACAGTCATTGCTTCATAGCATGTCGGGACAGACTTTGGTAAGCGAGCCAGAATAAAAGCCGCTTGTGTGCTGTTGGAGCCCTAAACCAGATCGCAGCATGGGGTAGGACAAGGCAGCACGATGAGGAACACCCATGTCTAGTTGCTCTCGGACGAACACCTGGCTAACAGCCAGCAGTCCTGGCATTGCTCTGAACTTGAAGACACGTGTAAGACTGCAAGAGATTGTGCTGGCGATGCAGCGAACTCAATTCGTCGCACCCGGTCTGGTCAGACGGCAGACACGTCAGACATGCATGTAAACAGATATGTGGCACGCTGGAATGCCGCAGAATGCTCGAGGTGTGAATCTTAAGGCGCACACAGCACACATATACACAGACATACGACAAGAAAACAAACTGCGGACATGTTGTCGAAAGGATGCCGATGCATCTACCCCAAATGTCCAATGAATGTCCTCCGTCGGACCAACTTCAGAACATGTGAACTTTGGACCCGTAAAAACCCAAACTCAATGCCATGCTATCCTCAAGTGTCGCACTGCAAGACATGGCGAAACCTTACACAAATGCATGTGGGTAGCGGGTAGCACTCTAAATGATGTTGTCCTTTTTAGATCCCCACAATGGTACGGCACCCTTGTAGAAAGGACAAAAAAGAGGCATAAAGAGGCCCTAATTCAGAGAACTACCCATGAACTTCGGAATATCAAGGTGCGCTCCTCCTTCCTCTGAGTCATCTTGGCCAAATGTCGGTCAAATCTCTCCTGCAACTGGGGTTTTTGGCGGGCTACGGCGTAGAGTTTTGAGTTTTAGTGCTTTTCATGCTTGGTAGGCCCATGACATTTCAGAAGTCCTAGAACACCGTATATTGCTTTGAAAGCCTCCATAAACAGCTAATAATATATATATATATATACATTACACTCTGTTTCGGGAGTGCGGGTCAAGAATCTCGAAAATGTCGGGTGGGGTCGAACCAGAGGAGCAGATCGAAGGCTTAGTGTTTAGGGTTCAGGATCTGGGCAAGTAGGGTTACGAATACCTTTTTCTGCCGAGCTTGTAACTATGCTTACATTACAGTACTTACTAGTATATCTTTGCCACGTCCACCGATCCGCATGGGAAGCAGACCGTCGGTATGCAGTGCAAAGCTTTGGTCGGCGGGGGAGGGGTGGGGTCAAGGGCTCAGGTAGAAACTCAAATCACAACTGACCATAAATTGTGGAAGGCGCCTTGCCCCCTGACCCTTCGCCCTACAAAGTTCAAAACGACCCTAAACCCCAAACCACAATCTCAAACCCTAAACCCCAAAACCCCACACCCTAAACCCTCAACCCAACAATCCCAAGCCCTAAACCCTAAAACCCAACGCCCTAAACCCTCAACCCTCAACCCTAAAACCGCAAACCCTCAACTTGTCAACCCTCAACCCTAAACCCAACAATCTCAATCCCTAATTGCAGCCCGCCGCACAGCGTGTCCTGCAAGTTCGCCGGAATGGGTGGCAACTGATCCTCGGTCGTTGGAGAAGCTCCGTATGACATATGGGGGTTTCCGAAAATAGGGGACCCCAATATAGTACCCTGAATAGTAGGATCCGTATTATAAGGACCCCCAAATAAGGTAACCCTAATTTCGGAAACTCCCATATCTTGCAATAAGGAGACTTCCGACAGCTTGGGGTCTACGACTGGCACTTTGCGTTCGGAGGTTTCGGTGCAGTCTTATTCTCGCGACCTGAAACCCTCAAACCTTGAACTTCTGCAAATCCAACGTGGGTCATGGCCGTGCAAGCACACAGGTAGAGAAGAGTGGAGCTTTGGTTAAGCCCGGCAAAATGGGCATATATGTGTGGCAGTATCAATATTATTGTTCCTGGAAGCGGGCCCTTGACAAGGGGTATCGTTTTTGGGTTTCCCCTATCGTTTTACAAGACTTTAGGCACGTGACTGTATCTTTGACTCATGTTAGA